>CADDIJ020002384.1:0-85143 GCA_902809745.2 Tetradesmus lagerheimii | reverse complement strand
CCCCAGCAGCAGTGGGTCACTGGTGCTGCTCCTGCCGCGGTGATAGTGCAGCAATGTCAGTGTTGGTTTTAGTATTGGCTGGGTTTCAGCGGTACCGCAGCTGTCACAGCAGGATGTCATGTTGTTCGCAGTGCTGGCGGGGTGCTTTGTTCCATCTTGCAGCTGCTTCCAACAGGCGTCCTGCCCAGCTCAAGCAGCAGCATTTATATGCTCTGTTCATAGTTGTGTAATAGCGCCTGGCACAGAAGAACCTCCGCGTAGCTGAAGTGTCTGTGGTGGTGCAAGGGGCGTGTGCTGCAGCTGCTGCCTGGTGTTGTGTCAGCAGCAGCCGTTTGCTGGCGTTGTGGACGAGCAACGTTAGTGCAGCTACGATAATACATGGTCAGCTGCACTTGACGCACATGTGCCACCATTGTAGAGAGTATGCAGCTGCAATCCCCAGCAGCGCTGCACACAACAGCGAGTGCTGACTGCTGGCCAGCGCCGCGCACGGCGCTGGTGCGTACAGGTACCAGCTATGAAGCAGCAGCATCACTCCACAAGACAAGCAGGCCTGGCACGCTCACAAGCCTGCAGGAAGTTGTGTGTACGCAAAACATTACGTGGCAGCTGCCAATGCTGCATCTTGGACCTCCTGCCCTTGCTTTTACGAGTTTTGCCCACATGTGTGCTGACAACCTGCTGCCTGCCTGCCTGTACTTCCGTCTGCTGCTGCTGCTGCAGGACATGGGCTTCTCCCTGTTCGACTAAGCTGTTCGACTAAGCTGGCAGCACGCAGCTGCTGGACTGAAAGTTGACAGGCGCAGCTGCTGGAACGCAGCAGCGGCGTCATGTTGCTCAAGTGCAGCAGCAGCAGTAGCGATGATGTTGTATGGCCGGCCCTCTCGGCGCATGTAACAGCTCCGCGCTATATGTGTCTCTTGCTGGTTGGGTTACAACTGTTGTAACCCAACCACCGGGCCGGTATACCACAGCCTTTCGTGACAGGTGTTGACGGGCAGCGAGCCCATGATTGGCGCAGAACAGTAGCTCGGCTACAGCACATCAGCAGCAGCCTGGCCAAGGAGCCTCCTTACTGGCAGCTGCAGTTGGTTTCTTGCAACAGTCTTGCAAGTGTCCAGCCTGCGTTGTATGCAACCTTCAGAATGATTCACATCATGTGACTATGGTAGTCCTGTGGACTTCACACTGGAATGATTCAGTGATCAGGGTTTTCAAATCAGTAGCTTAGCCCTTGGGCAAAGTTGGCTTGCTGCTGCAGCACCATGGCCCAGGCCCATCAGTGATCCCCTCAGCACACTAGCAAGTTTCGACATTGAACGTCAAGGTGCAATTGCAGCTCGAATGACGTGCGTGGATTGAACGTATGCCCAGCAGAGCATCAGAGTCGAGCAAGTATCTAGAGGCGTTACAATGCACGTCAGATCAAAGTAAAATCTGCCCCAGGGGCACCGGATAGTCATTGTCATCAGCTGCGTCCACTTCAAGCCTGAGGCTGCACCAATCCCACCACCAGCAAGTTGAAAAGCAATAGCGTAATGCGACTGGCTACAGCTACTGTTGAGACAAGTTCAGACTATTGTTGACTATTGTTGACTATTGTTGACTATTGTTGACTATTGTTGACCACCAGCAAGTACCAGACGAACAAACACAAGTCACATCAAGGATGCATGTGCTGCACAACGTGTGGTCAATTAGCAAACGAAGCAAAAATGATGGGATGTCAGCCCTGCAAGCAGCATCAAATCGCCACCTGACGACGCTGCCCAGATCCGCCACAGGCTGATCCCTGCCGACTGTTGCGCGCCCACCAGTCGCACATCCTCAGAAACCTTGATAAGGCCATCTAACCGTACCATGCCTCACACAAATGTCTTCACCAGGTTGCATGTGATGGCTGCAGCGCGTGTATCCAGAGGTAGATCATGTGCTCAGCGGCCACACTGCCAGCCCTTGTGCACAGCAATGGCTATGCTGAGCAGCAACTGTTGCGTAATGCACATACGTGACAGATCACGCCACTGATTTGCCGGTACAAACTGTACACTGCGCAACACATGCACAGCCTGGTTTCATACCTTACACCACACACCATCACCGGCCCCACTACACAAGTCACGCATGTGTTCAACACACGCAGCGTCATAGAACAGGGCTGCTAACCCCTTGGCTCAGCCTCTGTGGCATTACTGCTGGCGACCAATGCGACCAGCACATCAAGGTTAGACAGCCACCCCCCCCCCCGCACCAACACCACCATCTACAGCACTGCCTATGTGGCTGTGCCCCACACACACAATGTAGAGCCAGCCCAACTACTTGCGGCCACATGTCTCGTGCTCGTGCATGACACAGCCAAGTGCACGTCTTGCACAGCACGCTGATTGCAAGTGGTCTGCACAGTCCGTGACCATGCCCCTGCCTAACCGAAGCAAAACGCAGAGCGTGCAGGCTGCTGCACCAACATACCCAACCACCCCAGCCAAGCAACGACGTGGCTTGGAGGTCACTCAGGGGCCACGCCACACAACCCCACCACTACAACAAGTCCTCTGCTATGACAAGACTCTGCTATGACAAGAGAGTGCAGTGTGCAGTGCGCAGGGAACAAGGTGCCGCCAGTGTGCACAGCAGCAGATGCTTCACTGCCGCTGCGGCTGCTGCCCGGCCTGCTACCCCTGCAGCCACACAGCTGCCCCACGGTTCAGATCGCTCAATGCAGCAGCCAGCACTGCAAGCCAGCCAGCTAACAGCACAGTGTGCCATGTGCGTGCCAGCATGCATGCAGGATACTGCTGATGTGCTAATCCCAGGCCTATTGCCGGGGCTGGCGAGCAAGAGAACATGCAAAAGAACGTGCTGCAAATGTGTCCAGCACCAGCCACTATAGCAACTCGGGTGTGCACCCTGCCAGTTCAACACGGGCAGAAGAGGAAGAGGGAAACAACGTCTACCTACCGACTTTTCAAACATGATGTAACAATGGCTGGGCCTGGACTGCTGTCTGGCGGTCTGCATTGTCAAGCCGCCCCAGTCAACAGCTACAACCAGTGGGAGGAGAATGCTATGAAATACATAGTGCTTGCACAGTGCAACACACAGCAGGAGGAAGCCGACATAGCTGTGTTGCAGTGCTGCAGTAAACTCCAACGGCCAATCAAGCCATAGCAGCTGCACCAGAACTTTATGGGTTGCTGCCCTGGCCACTGCATGCCTGTTCTAACGATCAAGTTCCACCACCCAGCAAAACGTAACAGCACACAAACCACCAGGCAGCTCAACATGCACACATCTCTCTTCTCTCACTAGTGGCCTTGCCGCGCTATCTGAGCATCCAAACCACCACTGTGCTGGCCCACAAGGCCGCTCCAATCTGCTAAGCGGCGCCCCCCGGCTAGCCAAAGATGATTGCCCCTGCCAAACACCCACTATTCGCCCTGACCCCACCGCTACTCTACCTTATCTGCCGCAGCTATCGCTGCTGCTACTGCTGCTGCTACAGGCCTGCCTGCTCGGCTGCTGACTAGCTGGCAGGCAGCAGCAATCAGTTCCCCCACGCCGCTTGTGCTCAGCTCGCTATCTTCTGCAACAGCACAACGCAGACGTCTACGGCGCTGCGCTTGTGTGCGTGCCGACTGCTCTGAGCTGAGTGCAGCACGCTCCTCGCCACCGCCGCGGGCTGGGGGCTGGTGCTGCTGCTGTCCTGCATGGCCAGCGCAGCCGTCCGCTGCTCAGAGCTGCGTGTGTAGCCGCTTGTCGGCCACGATGTAGTTCATGCTGCGCACGTTGAACATGTGCTTGCCCACGACCAGCACCACGGGGATGACGGTGTAGAACCACACACTCACAAACAGCGTGAGGTAGTTGAGGCAGTGCAGCAGGTAGCGCGGGCAGTTCCACCAGCAGCGCTCGTGCTTGTCGTTGTCCATCAGCCGGAACAGGTGCCGCCTGCAGATCGACCTGATCAGCTCGTAGCAGATGATGACAAACACGATGCACGACAGGTTGCCCTGACCAAGGATCGCCAGCACGCGCATGGGCAGCGGCAGGCTCAGCGGGCTGGGCAGGGCGTGCGTGGTGGCCAGCATGAACAGGTTGTAGTAGACGGGCAGGATGACCAGGCTGGTCAGCGTGACCACTGGGATCATGTGCGCCTCCAGGCAGGCCACAAACATGACCAGCTTGCGCAGGGAGAACTGCGCGCGGTTCCACTCGTGCAGCACGTACGCTGTGTCGGCGATGCCGCGCATGTGGCGCTCAGCCTGCAGCAAGGAGACATACAGCAGCAGAGCAAGTCCGTGAGTACGGATGGCAGTGACAGTAACAGGCCATCGCATGCTCAGATGGTCTGCTATTGCTGCGTAATCCGTGAACATGCTGAGCTGGCTGCGCCTGCCTGCAATACATCAGTGACACCTGCAAGCAGCCAGCTGCACTGTAGCAGCATGCCAGCAGCAGCACAGCTGACTTGCTCCGCTGCTGAGCATTCGTCCCCTGCTGTCCCCGGCCGCACCTGCAGGAAGCGCGCCCACAGCGACATGACCCAGTTGGGGCCCTGCACGTGCAGCATGTTGATGGGCGCGTGGATGGGGTACAGGTGTGTGGCGCCGTTGGTGCGCATGAAGGCCTTGATGAACATGTGCATGTCCTCGCCGATGGCGTCAGGGAAGGTGTCCCAGTAGCCGATGTCGTGCACCAGCTTCAGGCTCACACTGAGAACAGGCAGCAGCACAACGCAGCAGGCAGGGGCAAGCAGAATGTTCAGGTGTTTGCTCACTGCCGCAGTACACGTAGCACGGACTGCAGAGAGCACCAGAGCAGCAGCACACACAAGCAACAGCCATGATCTGTGTGCCATACAATTGGGTCCGCGCTATGTGCAGAACTGCTGTGCTGACAAGACAGCAACTGCGCAGCAGAAGCATTGCTAGATTACTCATTTTGGGACCAACCAAACAGCATAGCAGCTGCACAGCGGGCAACAAAGCCACCACATGAAACACATTATCCACACCTGTAGTTTGAGATGGGGAAGCCCACACCGAACCAGCTGTTCAGGTTCTGTGCTGCCAGACCGCTCCACATGTAGTCTGTTGCGCGCACAATGCCTGGCACGCCAGAGTTGTCCTGCTCAAACAGCACAGGTGCTGCGTAGATATGCACGCCTGGGTTGGTTGCTGCAGCGCTGGTGTTCTCCAGCTGGTTGATGTACTCAAAGGGCACCAGCGCATCTGAAGGCACACAGCAGCAACAGCAGCGCAGAAAAGCCAGCAATTTCAGCATAGCCGTACGGAGGGGCAGGTTCCAAGGACTGGGTCCTTGCCTTCTACTAGATGCGCTGTACTACATGCAGGCGTCTGACACACAGCTGCATGCAGTCAGGATACCAGCAGATACGCTGTGCTCTTGCCCCCAACACAAGCCTGTGCTGCGTGCAAAGCAACCCAGCGCACCCTTTTCCACATTCTGCACACACCTGCATCGATGATGGTGAGCATGTAGCTACTCCGGTCCCCGCTGACCATGTGGTAGAACTGGCGCACGGCGCTGTTGACGTTGCTGGCCTTGCCGGGCATCTCGGCAGCGTCCAGCACGTGCAGCGTGAACACCACGCTCGCAAACGCGCAGCCAAACTGCTCCTGCAGCTGGCCAGCCTTGTGTGCAGCGCCCACCTCCTTGCTCTCCATGGCCAGCACGATGGTGTAGGTGTGTGCCCAGCTGTGGCTGGCCAGCGCATCCAGCGTGGCTGTCAGCGTGGACATGTCCTGCAGGCACACGCGCAGGCCGACAGACACGAAATGGTGAGCAGCCGCTGCTTGACAACATCTGAACATCACTGCTATTGCCCTTTCATGTAACAGCTTGTGCCGCCGCTTGACCAACAGCAGTAGCACAAACAAACCTGCTGCACCGCTGCAGGCTCGCAGGCAGGTGCAGATACGCAATGCACGATCCTGCCACGAGTGGCCAGCTTGCATAACAAGCTGTGCCCAACCTGACAGCTGGACTGCAAGCCAAAGCAGCAGCTGCCCACAGTCTTGTCTCCAATGCAGCCCACCAGCAGTCCCGCCTCACCTCCTTGTAGTTGGGGATGACAAACACATGGTTCCAGCGTGGTGGGCCAGCCAACCAGTCAGTGCCGCTGCTGCTGGTTGACTCACTCCAGTCCTCACAGTCAATCACAAGTGCCACGCTCTCAGCAGACTGGTCACAGCAGTCAGCAGCGTCGATAGAAACGTTGGCGCGGTGGCCCTTGGCACGCAGGCTCTTCTTGTGCCCTGGTCTGCTGGGTGTGTCCACCAGCAGCATCTTCGCGCCAGCAACCACGTCCTTGGTGGGGCCGCTGAGGCTGGCTGGGCTGCCCATGACACCATTGCTGCCTGCTGCTACACTGCTTGCACCAGCAGCTCCCGAGTTGCCGCAGCAATACAGCTGGCGGTACTTGCTAACCAAGCTAACCATGCGAATGGCCTGGCAGATGACGCTGCACAAGCTGCACCCACAGACTGCCACTAGGAACCACAGCAGATGATGATAGCGAGGCCATGGTGACAGCACCACAATGCTGAGTGATGTCAGCGTGACCACCACCAGCGGCAGCTTGAACGGGTACAGGTAAGGCTCTCGTTGCCGAGGCATGGCCATGGGCAAGTAGCCCACACCACCTGGGCCTGCCGTGCTCTGTGGCAATTTTGGCTTGAACTTAGCTGGTGATTCAGCAACCATGGCTGCTGTGTTCTGCTACTGTCCTAACAGCACGGCTACTGCTGCGCCTATTGTTGTGCTGGCCCGAGCCCGAGCCGGGCTGCTGCCACCCGCTGCAGCTCAGCTGCTGGATGACGTTGATCCGGCACACCACCTGCACAAGGTGAAGCACCTGCGCACAGTACACATGATCAATGACTACAAGGCTAACAAAACTCAGATCGCACAGCAGCAGGTAGGTTCAGCAGCACGCAGTTGACTGCACTTGATCACTGTGTACTGACCCCGCCACAGCCTGCAAGTACATGTAAGCAGCTACTTTTGGGTGAACGCATGTCCTGGCACATAGCATTGGCTTACTGGCGCTGTACACGGCCTTCCAGGCTGCCAACAGCAATACCGGTATGTTGTTAGCAGCAAGACTGCAGTCAAAGCTGCTGTCCCCGACTCAGCACAACTAACCTTCGCTCAATTATACTGAACGGTTGTGCTAGGCGCAAGCATGCAGCAGCGTCGCCTGGAAGTACTCGACCCTGCATAGACGCCACAAGGTTGAGTGAGTCAAAGGCATAGCAGGTGAGCTCAAACGCGTGCAACATCAACAGGTTATGGTCTTCAAGCCATCAAGTTGAACCAGGGAAGGATCTGATGCTCCTAGGCAGCCAGTCAATTGCAGCAAGGCTCCACAACGCAAGCGAATGCTCGCCCTTGGGCGTGTCAGGACACTACCAGGACACGCAATCGCCCTAAGAGAGCTTTACTATGTTATCTAGACATGTCTGTTATCGCTCACGCGCACCTGCTGCTGTGCAGTGTGCCAAGTGCGCTGGCTCTGGGAGCGTCCTTGCTGCTTGACTTTGGTACAGAAGCTAGCTTCGACGCAAAAACGTCACTTGCCTTGATTGCAGGAGTCAAGTGTGAGCAAGATGTCAGACAGACAGCGCCTTGCAACACTGGTGCCAGCTGTAATCAGGAAGGTGAAGTCAACAAATCGCAGGCACGGCCACCGTATTAAACACGCTGTGCGCCTGGATCAGTAGACTAGGTCGGAGGCGTCTACAACACCGAGCGCGTTAGCTCTTGTTGTTATGTGCCGTGCCCTGCATGGGTGCAGCGGTCATAGCCTGCATTTGGTTTACGTTCACATATTTCTGATGATGCTGTTGGAGAGAAATGCGCCTGGTGTTCAGTTTTCGACTTGCAGGAATGGCCCTGACTTCGGCATGTACTTGCAGCTCTTGCGTCTCCAGCCCAGATCTCATATCGCTCTGTATCAGTATTTGAATGTTATGTTCCTGTGGACGCTGCTTCAGTCCCGCTTCTTTCGACCTCAGCGGTGTGCAAAACCACCTCCAGCTGGACGTGCAGCTTCCACATTATAGGCTATGTTGGGTGATGGCTGAGCAGCTGCCTGTTTGCAGCTGGTGCAAATCCATGATGATGCACCATGGTAAGTACTCTGTGCTTGCTGCACAGCATGTGCAGGCAGAAAAAGCTGCAGGCTCTGGTGTGTTGGGTGGCAGCATGCCATGTTCTGTCTGGGAGGGTCCCCTGCATTTTTTGTGCAACAGAGACTGGGACTGCAGATCCATGCCATGCTTGGGACTATCATCATAAGAAGGGCCCCATGCGTTCGGGCAGCCTCTGTATGTTGCAACACGTGCTGGGATTGACTGGCGGCAGCTTTCGGCTGGCTCACACCTGGGCTGGCATGAAACCCCCTGCCCTACACTGTGGAAACGCGTGGCACTGCATAATGGCCAAGGGGTTGATCATGCACTCTTGCTGTGCTGTGCCTTTTGCCTTGCAATGTTGTGCCGCTTTGTGGTTGTCCTCCATGTTATCAGCAACACCTCAGTGCGCCTGCAGCAGCAGCCTGTAGCTTGCGTCTGTGTGGATGGTGATGGGTGTCTGCTAACCAGAGTGTTCTTTATACTACTGCCTCATATATTTACATTGCCCTGCATGTATTGAGCAAGCAGTGCTCATCAACCACTGCATGCTAGGCACGAGAGCAGTGTTGTCAGGACAGAGGCGGTTGTGCTGTTGCAGATGGCAGCAGATGCTGGTTTCACTGACAGCATTTGATCGCTGTGCAGCAGTGAGTAGCACCTTGTCGGGCTTCTTTGTCTTGGGGAATGTAGGGGTTAGGGAACCAGGGTAAGAAGTGGGGAGGGCAGGGAGGGAGGTGAGGAGGCTGGGGAAGAGAGATAGCGAGTATGTACTGCGCTGTGCGTGTTTTTCATGGTTGTCTTGCGCTAGCTTGCTGGTTTGCTCCCAGCAGACCATTGTGGTACTCTACAAAACAGTACGATACATGTTCATGGCTGAAAAGTAGCAGTGTTACATGCAATTGACCAGTGCGCCACTGCTGGCACTTACATTGCGTGGTGCGCGTGCATGTGGCACTGATGAAGCGCTTTAAAGTTTGGGCGCCGGTGTTGCAATGAGCTACTGGCCGCTTCACTGCTGTTGGCATTTGCTGAATGGCGACCAGCTGATCAATGTCATGACGCCTTGGATTGGCTGCATACAGTCGTGGGGGAAGCTGTGGGCACTCTGCAGTTTCTATGCAGGGAAACAAACAGGGACTGTGCCACATGTTCATTTGGATCTGCGTCGTGTGGCGTACGTTCGTTGGCTATGGTTCAAGTGTGTGATAGTCTGCATCTGCTTCATGTTCTCATGAACATGCTGTGCTTGCACACGTAGCCAGTGTGCCCAATTGCACCATCAGGGCCTGTGACTAGCATCAGGACACTGCATGTGTGGGCCACAACAGGATCCGGAGACTTTCGACAACTTCAACTTGCTTCATGAACGGACTGGTATGACAAGCAACGACAGCCTGTTGCTGAGCATGCCATGCATCGCTGCCAGTGCCTGCAGTGCAGTAATGAATCATTCATTACGTCGCAACGAGCAGAGACGCTGTGGATGGTACACCAGCCTGCTGATCCCTGCCAGGAGGCTCCACATGCTTGCATGTGCTTGCCGCGGGAACGCGGATATCTGTCTGTCAAAGAGCGGATATCAAAGAGCGGATTGTCTGTGGTTCTCTGTGCCCAACTCCTTCGAAATCACTTTCAGGTACTCAGTACATGATGATCATAAGTCCTGATGCAGTATCAGATCGGCTGGTAGGTATGAAACTTACAAATCTTGCCTGGCAAGTGCTTGTGGACATGGACGGGTTCAACCACGGTGCCCCTTCCACGCAGTGGCTGCCAGCCTTGCCGCCAACCTGGGGAGATCCTGCCCGGACGATGATCGTCGCGGTGATGGGCCATCATGGCCATGACATGATGTCCTCTGATCCATACCATGGTCACCCACCGATATGATAATGATTATGGCCAATCATTCCAAGCACTTGGCTGGACTCCAGCTTACAGTGTAAGAAGCCGTCTTCAACAAAAGTTTTGTTCAACTTGAGCACCAGGCACCATGTCACATGCCAGGCTGGCACTACCAGGTAACCTGAGGAGTAACGGTAACTTATAGTACAAGTTATCAAGAACCAAGGCAACATGTGGAGGCCCTCCAGGGCCCGCATGATGTCTGCAATGAGCCGCCACAGCTCTTCAAGAGCTTTTTCAAAGAAAGACACCCTCAACTACTATGGACTTGGTTGAAATGATTGGCACGATTTCACATGATGAGATGCGTCATTGCAGACAAGCTGCCAGCGCCAGCACCACTGCCTGCGCCCCCTACTGAGCTCCTGGCCCCTTGCCGTGCAAGCTTGCTCCCTGCTGCAACCGCCACCTCTCCCCCTGCTGAAACAGGCACGCTGGATTCCGCAGATGCTACATTGCTGCTGCTGTTTGCCACGTTGCTGACACTCATCCTGCTTGCCGTCATCATCACCGCGCCAGCTGCACTGCTCATGGATATGCGCCGCTGCTGGTGGCTGCCAGGCCTGCCGCTGCCGCTGCCACCTGCTGCTGTGCCCGCACCCACTGACCCGCCCCCACCCGCAGACCCTGCCCCGGCTGCACCTGCACCCTGCTGCTGCTCTGGGCCGCCTAGCCGCCTGCCTGGAATGGCAGGCAGCACTGGCATCGACGGCATCGTCAGTGGTGCGCTGCGCTGCCAGTGGCTTGCAGGAAGGTTGCCCATGCCTATGTAGTCAGGAATACCTGCTGCTGCATCTGCTGCTGCTGCGAGCAGGCCTGGCTGGATCATAGCCCCACCAGCAGTAGCAAGCCCCAGGCCCATCGCATCTCTTGCTGCACCTGCTGCACTATTGCTGTTGCTGCCATTCTTGCTGTTGCTGCTGCTGCACGCAGGCACTCGCCGCTTGTCTGTCGCTGCTAACGACAGTAGCATCAGTGCCTGCCGAGCATTCCAGCGCGCAACAGCAGTCGCTGCTGCAAGCAGCGGCACCAGCACCTGCTTGGCTCCTGCAGCCAGCAGTGCTGCTCTGCCTGCCTCCCCTGACATGGCCAGTAGCTTCACAGCAGCACTGGCTGCGCACTGCGCCTCAGCCATACCAGGCTCGAGCTTGGCACTCTTCTTCTTGCCTCCCTTTTTCTTCTTCTTCTTCTCGCTGCTGCCTGACTTGCCGCTGCTTGCCCGGCTGCTGCCCTCCTCTTCCTGAGCTGCTGCGCCCGCCTCACTAGCTGCGCCATGTGCTGCTGTGGTGGTGTCAGCATTGCCGTCCTCCAGCTCTCCATGCGAGGGCTCTGCAATGGCACCCAGGTCTCCAGGGTTCCAGCTTGACCCACCGCGCGCACTGCTGCTGCCTGAGGCTGCTTTCGCACTGCACATGCCTGCTGCAGAGTCAGCAGCAGCACTGCCAGCTCCTGCTGCCACATCTGTTTGGCCATTTGCACTAGCTCCCTCCCCAGCACTGTGGTCAGGTTTCCTGGCTGTTGCTGCTGCCGCTGCCGCTGCAACTGCAGCCTTCAGGCTGGCTGGCGGGCTGTCAGGGCCGCAGCACAGCAACAGCAGAGCAGGCACACATCCCGACGCAATCACATGCTCTGCCCTCACAGCCAGGTCTCCTTCAGCTACCACGTCCTGCCACACTGCCACAGCGGCCTGGTAGGATGCTGCTGCTGCCGCTGCTTCTGCCTCTGCTTGCTTTGCTGGCACGCTATCACTGTAGCCAGCAGCAGCAACAGCCTTGGCTGCTGCAGTGCCAGCTGCGCCTGACAATGAACTACCACGCGAGCTGCTGCTTGCACCGGCCATGCTGGCCTCCTGTGCTGTGCCGCTTGTGCTACTACTGGCTGCTGTCGTGTCTGCCTGCTGCTGGGCCTGCTTCCTTGCACTCTTGGCAGCAGCGATCAGGTTGCTGCGTGCTGCTGCTGCTGTCAGTGGCCTGGATGCTGCTGCAATATCCAGGATGCCTGAAGAAGCTGGAGGTGGCTGCCCAAACACACCCTTTGCAGGAGCCGGCATGCCTGCTGCAGCCCCTGCTGATCCTGCGCTACTGGGAGGCTGGCCTAACCCACTGCTGCTGCTGCTGCTCTCACTGGTTGGCTGTGGCACCATATAGTGCCAGATGCATGCTGCAGCAGCAGCCCTGGCTGGCAGCGGCAGCTGCTGCGCTGCCATTAGCCGCAGCATGGTGGTGATGCCCTGCTGATGCATGAAGTCGTCCTTCACCTGCTGCTGCCTGCCATGCGCCGCCATGAGGTGCGCTGCTGCTGCCGCTGCCTCACTGCATGCTGCCGCAGGGCTGCCTGCCTTGCTGCACACCTGCAGCAGTCCTGCAAGCCCACCTGCAGCCAGCACACTCTGCTGCACAGCGGCTGTCAGAGAGGCGTCTGCAGCAGCATCTGCGCCGCTGCCAGCAGCAGCACTTGAGCTGCCTTTGCTGCTGCTGGACTCCTTGCCGCTTGCTGCTCGCTCCTTGCTTCCCTTGCCCTCTGCCTTGCCTCCTTTGCCGTCATCAGCTGCCTCTGCTGCAGCTGGCTCTGGTGGCGGGTTCGGGCTGCATATTGCTTGCAGGACAGCAGCTGCATCTGCTGCTGCGTGCCTGCCACCCACAAGCGGCAAGCTGTGCTGCATCACTAGCGCTGAAATCAGCGGCGCCTTATCCCAGCCTGCCATGAGCTTCTTGACCCTGCCATGTGTGTCTGGGCAGCACGCCAGCACTGCTAGCAGCCCTACTGCTGCTGCAACAAGGCTGGTGCTGCTTGCTGTTGCAAGGTGCCCGAGTAGCGCAGGCAGCACCAGGGGCCGCATAGTCAGCAGCTGCTCACGCAGAGCTGCAGAGGACTGTGTACCAGCTGATGGTACGGCCAGCTGTGTTAGCGTGCTGAGGCAGTACCCAACCAGCACCTGGTGTGCATCTGAGCTGCTGCTGTTGCTGCCACCACGGCTGCTTGCTATATTTACACATGTTTCAACTGCTCCTGCTTTGACGGCTTCCTCCCTGGCGTCTGGTGAAGCTGCTACCAACTGCCACAGCCACAGCGCTGCTGTCTGCTTGTTGGCCAGTGGCTTGCTGTGGTGCTCTGCCTTGCTCGCTGCAGAGCTGCCCCTGCTGCTGTCTGGCGCTGCCAGCAGCTCCAGCAGCTTGGTGGCGCTGTGCGCCAGTGCCCACTGCTCCTCTGAGACTGTGCTAGGTTTAGGTGGCAGCGTAGGGCCCTTCTTCTTGCCATCCTTGGCCGGCATGCTGCTCAGCAGTGCTGCTGCTTTCTGTCTAATGGGAACTCGATGCTAGGGCGTGTGCCGCTTGTAGATGTCCAGCTGAATCGTAAGTTTAAGTTTGTATTTTTAGGCGTTTGGTTTACATACAGACTCAACAGAGGCCGCACATCTGCGGAGCTGAGCTTGTCCGAAACACAGGCTGGCGCGCCAAAACTGTCACATCATCGCTGAGAGCCCTTGCGTGACATAAAAGCGAGAGAAACCACAAATTATACTTTCGAGTAACGCCCTGTCATTGTTGACAGGCCTATAACCAATGACAACATGACACACACCCATATGTAACTGCACTGCAGCGAAGGTCTGTTCATGGTGTAACCAGTGTTCAGCCAGCGACAGTACACACTGTGGCATGCATACACGTATGCCTGCACCAACCGTGAACAATGAGGGATTACTGTTATATGATACGCATCCAAGGCGCCCACATGCGGCATTGTACAGCACCAGCATCATGGTAGGTACCACCATGGTGGCTTGCCCAAGAGGAACAGCCACACTGGACATTATGCAAAGCCTGCATGATCCGAGCACCATGCTGTAAACTAGACTGCACAGATGCTGCTCTCACTCTCACTCAGTGGTCGTCACACCAACGGCTCAGCACCACCAACTGTTGGCTGGCATGATGACGTTCATCCTGACAAGCGCTTGTGCCCAGTCTAAAGAAACGAGCCCAGCACCACATGCAAACAACGCCAACAACGCAGCAAACAACAAGAAATCAGCTGCGTTGTGCAGCAGATAGACACAACCTCAGCTATTGAGCGGAATCTACCTACAGTGCGTGCATCAATATCCTGCTTTGAAGCAGGCAGCGCAGAGCGCAACTGGACCTGTAACATCTGTACACCATGTGCAAGGAAAGCAGTACCCAACATGGCCAGATGCCCTATGAAACCTAAACGTAACATCTGACTATCAACTGTCTGTTCTGTCAGCACATACGCAGTGCAACACAGCTGCTGCTGCTGCTTCTTCTACTGCCGTGCAACAGGCTGTGTGCCCAGCTGGCACAAAATGCACCACCTCTTGCAGCAAAACAGCAGAAGACAACAGAAGCACACAGACGCAGGCAAACACCTGCATGAACACAACGTGCCAGCCTGACTACAACCATCTGCCTGTACAGTAGATTCAAAGAACGCGCTAGCTCGCTGCATATGCTTCATGCTGACTGGCAATTCCTGCTGCTGCAGGCGCGCCATGCCACAGTCTGCAATAATGGGTCTGCGCCTCTGAACATCATCGCCATCAGCAGCCACAGTTCTACCTAATGCTGACATTGTTCATGCCAGCAAACAACAACTGGACGCGCTGGTGCCGTGCCCACACTGCCCCTGAGCTATACAGCCAACATCGCGCTGACCCTGGCAACAGGCAAAGCAACCTGAAGCCTGGCAGGCATTGCATTGCTGTGCTGCAGCAGTAGCACGCAGCTACCAGCAGCGCCAGCCCCGTACGTCACACTGCACATGAGCCCTTGCGAAGCTGCATCCGCTTGCCAACACATAGCAGTGTGGCTGCACGGGATCCACCATGCTAGTGCCTCAGCCCTGCCAGACACATCTGTTGTGAGGATTTCCGACAGCTGCAAGTGCAGCCCTGTCAGTGCAGCCCTGCAACAAGAGCCCCCTCACGCAGATGCATCCGCTTGCCGACATAGAGCAGTGTGGCTGCACAGCATCCACCATGCCGATACTAAATCCCGCCAGACCTGTCTGCTGTAAGGATGGTTCAAGAGCTGCACCTGCAGCCCTGCAGCGCCAGCCCCCTCAGCTGAAGAAGTACCTGCTGTTCCTCACGCGGTGCACTGACAGCTGGCCACGCTCGGGGATGGGCGGGAACTCCAGCCCCGGGTGCTGCGCCTGCAGCTGCGCCAGCAGGTCCTGCAGCAGGTCAGGCTGCAGGGCGCACACAAAGCAGCAGCAGCAGCAGTGTGGCCAACAGACAGCAGCAACAGCGGCGGAGCAAAGGCAACAGCTGATTCAGCAGGCAAACCATTAAGATCCAAGGCAGGTGCAGTAACCACAACAGTGCTCCAGAACTGCAGGCGTACACACATGAAGGAGTTGCTGAACACGGGTGCTAGCTGACCACCAGCAGCAGTGGCAGTAGCAGAAGAGCTGCATCACGGCACGCCACCCTCCATTACTGTCCCCAGCAGGCGAAAGCCGCACATCCTGGTGAGCACTCTCAAGAGCTGCCGGTCTGTGCAAGCCTCGATGCCGTCCTCACCTCGCGTGTGTGCAGCTCCACAAACTTGTCGCGCAGCAGCTTGTTCATGACAGGCACGTGGCCTGCGTGCGTCCAGAAGCTGTCGTGCACGCCAGCAAACGTGATGCCGTGCTGACTGCAGAGCACAGTCAGCACACGATGAAACAACAGGGCAGAGGGCAATCAGCAGACGATACGTCTTGTTACAAATGAAAGCTGTGCACCTGCAGGACAGCTGTGTGCGCGCCACGGTGCGCTCTAGTGCACAACCAACACTACGCAAAAATCCCGTTGAGCTGCATACATGCCCGAGCACAGGCAACACAGCAAACTCAAGCCGCACCCCTGGACAGCACCCATGCGCACGCAGCCCGACAATATTTGCAACAAGCACTCAAGTGTATCGCACCCGCAGCCCCCAGCGCACCTGCATGCCAGCGCCGTCATCATCATGTGCGTGCTGTCTATGCTGTGGATGAAGTTGGGAGGGAAGGCACTGCGCTGCCTCGCCTTGAGCCACTGGCAGCCGTCAGGAGAGTCGTTGGACACAACCTGGGAGCGGCAGCAGCAGTTCACACAGCAGACGGGTAAGCACATGAGTAGCGCCACTGTGCCCCTGCCTCAGCCAGCCACCAGCAATCCCCTTTCCTATAGCCGCTGCCATTGCCACTCTTCTGTACAGACCAGTAATTGGTGCCCGTAAGGAATCCCACATTCATCATCCACATGCCCTTTGCCCCCTAAGAGCATCATGGTGACGACTGACGCCTGAAACCCAATGCACACACGCTTCCTGCCACAAGCACAACAGGTGGGCCGCCCCAACTGTTATGCATTGTGCTTATGACTGTCATCTGAAACACCACGCGCCACACCCTACCGCCTCACCGAGAGGGACTGCGTGGCGCGGCAAGAAATTTCACATTCATCACTGACATGCCCTTGGCCCCCCAGAAGAGTATGTCGACTGTCACCTGAAACACCACTCGTGCCCGCTTCCTACCACACGCACAACAGATGAGGCGGCCCATTTGTTGTGCCTGTGCAATATAGTGACGACTGTCGCCTGAAACACCACGCACCACACCCCAAAAACACTACGCACGCTCGCTTCCCAACACTAGCTCGCCAGATACAACCCGCCTCATCGAGAAGGACTGCGTGGCGTGGCAAGTGATCCCACATTCACCATTCACATGCCCTTCACCCCCCAATATGTCACGACTGATGCATGCCTGCTTCCTACCAATCACAGACAACAGATGAGGCGGCCCATCTGTTGTGCCTGTGCATCATAGTAATGACTGTCGTCCGCAACACCAAGCACCACACCCAAAAACACTTTGCATGCCCACTTCCCAACACACCAAGCTCGCAGGATACGACCCGCCTCACCGAGAAGGACTGCGTGGCGGTGTGGATGCTGGTCAGCGACAGCTTGTGGTAGGGCTGCATGATGGGCAGCCCCAGCGGGCTCGACCAGCTCACGGGAGCGTTGCTGGCAGCCACCACGCGCGCGCAGTCCGCCAGCCAGGCCATGATGGCGCGCGCACTGCCAAACATCTCGCCGATGGCGTCCAGCGTCAAGTCAGCCAGGTACTTGGACACCTGCAGGAATGAGGCAGCACATGCAGCGTCAGCTCCATTTGCAGGTGCTGGCAGTCCAGCACGGCGCAAGCCGGTCTGTCCAGGCCTGAGCGAGATACAAGGCGCCACACAGCTGCACTGGTTGCTGAAACCTGCGCTGCACATACCTGACTGACACACAGCATGCAATCAAGTGACCTTTCCGTGACGTACACTTCCACTGTGGTTAGGGTACGACGTCGCACCACCTGCCACACAACGTCCTTACCATCAAACCAACCGCTGCCACCACGCAACAAACACACCCGGCAAACAGAGCGCAGCAGCAGCCATATGTTGCGGCTCTCTACACTTGCTTGTATATGTAGCCATACAGCAGTCACCTGACATGAACACACAGTCAGACCGGCTGCGAAAGCTCTGGGCTAATGTATTCAAATCAACGCAACAACCCAGGGCACGCACCTGCCACACCACATCCTTATCGTCCATCCAGCTGTACTCATCACGCATGCCGCGCGCAACCACGCCCACCCCATCAGCGCCACCACCAGCAGCAGCACTGCTGCTGACCCCTCCTGCAGCTGCTGCTGCAGCCGCCATGCCGCTCGCAGCCAGCAGCCAGCTGTTGTCGCTGCTGCTGCTGCTGCTGCTGCCAGCTTCGGCCACAAGCGCTGCCTTCTGCTTCATGTCGGTGCGGCGCTCCTTCAGCCTGTTCTCAATCTGTGCCCGCGCACCAACTGGCGTGACGCCATACACGCTCGTCATGACGGTCTGCTTGACGATCTTGCGGTCCACCAGCGCTGCACTGCGCTGAGCTTCCAGCACGCCGGCTGCTGCGTCTGCGGCCACACGGCGAGCCACAATGGCTGCCACACCCTACACGAGCACCAACCAGGCACAGCACAAGCAAAATTGGCGGGCGCATGAATGGGTGGGAAAGACTGGACGCATATGCAGCAGGAGCACAATCTGCAGGTAGCGCACCTGCACATGCAAACATGCAAAGGCAAGCGGCACATGCAAAGCAGAAAGCAAGCTTGCATGCAAACATGCTGCCACACCTTGTACACGTCTTGCGGTATGTCGCTGGGCAGCAGGTTGACAGCGCGGCCCCCCGCCTCGTCCCTGCCCAGCGCTGCGTAGTGCTGCAGGCCGTTGCAGCTGCCGTCCATGTGCACAGGCAGGTGGCTCACGTAGCTGGCAGGGTCCATGCTCTGCACCAGCACAGCAATGAAGGACGGTGAAAGGAACATCGTCAAGTGATGTCAAAGAGCACCGTTTGATTTTCCACAACTCAGGCCTCCGCAGCAACAGCAGGCAGCAGTGCTGCAGTCAGCGCAGCACGCGGCACCAGATTGCAGACTAGGCTCATGTTCATTCCTGCAGCAGTGAACACGCACAGGCAGTCAGTCTGAGCACAGGCAGGTGGCTCACGTAGCTGGCAGGGTCCATGCTCTGTAGCAGCGCAGGACAGCGTGAGAAACACCGGCAGATCGTGTTGTCAAAATGCGGCAACAAGTTCAGTTTCAACACCATGCCACAGTTAGCACAGCACGCCGTACAGCATTGCAGACTAGGCTCATGTTCTGCAGCAGTGAACACGAGCAGGCAGCCAATCCGGGAGACCCTGGCCTGCCAGAGCGTGTGCCTTACCGTGAGTGCTCCTGCGATCTCGCAGCAGGCTGCCAGCGCCTGCCAGGGCTTCTCAGCCTGCTGCCACCAGCTGCAGCACATCGGGTCAGCCGCAACAGACAGGATGGTGGCCAGGTTGGCCCGCGCAAACGCCCTGCGCGATCACAGAAAGCCGGCATGTAATAACGTGAGCACAAGCAGCAAGCCATAGCGGCAAGCTTGTGTGGCAGGTGCAGGAAGCGGCGATGACGTGTTGGCCTTGTGTGACAGTTGCATGCAGTGACAGTTGCATGCAGTGACAGTTCCATGCAGTTGCATGCAGTGACAGTTGCATGCAGTGACAGTTGCATGCAGTGACAGTTCCATGCAGTTGCATGCAGTGACAGTTGCATGCAGTGACAGTTCCATGCAGTTGCATGCAGTGACAGTTGCATGCAGTGACAGTTGCATGCAGTGACAGTTCCATGCAGTTGCATGCAGTGACAGTTGCATGCAGTGACAGTTCCATGCAGTTGCATGCAGTG
Source organism: Tetradesmus lagerheimii (assembly GCA_902809745.2). NCBI lineage: Eukaryota > Viridiplantae > Chlorophyta > Chlorophyceae > Sphaeropleales > Scenedesmaceae > Tetradesmus > Tetradesmus lagerheimii. Next base: position 65,806 of record CADDIJ020002384.1, on the reverse strand, counting down.
ACAGTTGCATGCAGTGACAGTTGCATGCAGTGACAGTTGCATGAAGTGGTTACGAAACCTGAGACACGGCAGCAAGCTGCATGCGATGAGCCAAGCTGCAGCAACAGCAGCAGCTGCTGCAGCAGGTGCAAGTACCGCGCCGCGACCAGCTGCTCCACAACAGGATCTCCCAACCACATATGCTATTCTCCGCCTGACTGCATTGCAACTTGCAGCTGGCGTTGCACTGACACAGCTACTGTAGCTTGCTAACTGAGCAGATTCACAGCCACTGCACAGCTTCAGCCACCTAGTGGCTGCAGCACACATGCATGCAGGCCTGACGGGGGCAGCCGCGCGCTGCGCACCTGCGGCCGTCGAAGCTGAGCTTGTCCTGGCCCTGGCCCCACACGTTGGCCAGGTGCACGTACAGCCAGTCAAGGCCCTGGCGGCAGTCGTTGCAGCAGCAGCAGCAGCAGGAGCGTGAGCAAACGCCAGCAACAACCAAACACCTCAACTGCGCACAGCAGACCCGCCGCTGTTCACACATACATGTATACCACTTTCCAGCGCATCTGCAAGACGGCATTGATTGCAACATACCATCCAGTTACCAGCAGCTTTTCAAAAAGGCAGTCCCCACCTGCGGCCCCAGCGGTACGCCTTGCGAGAAGAGCAGCAGCCCCCTGCAGCTGTCGTCGCCCAGGTGGTGCAGGCTGGGGTGCAGCGGGTAGGCGCGGCCGCGGAAGTCCAACGTGTGCGGGTAGTAGAACTCGGGAGCGTCAACATACTCCTCAGCCACCTGCAGGCCATTGTACACCATGTCACAATGTCAGCCTTTGTTGTTGTGTGATGATGTGATGACAAGTAACAGTGCCGTGCGAAATGCCGTGATGCAAGACAGCTCTTGTGAACAGGGTGTGCAGCCACCCACGCTATCACTGGGGGCTCAGCAGCCAGACAGCCTGCCCCTCATCAGGCTGCGCTGGGCAGCACAGCACGACACGTGGACTACCACAGCTCAAGGATACATCGCCAAAGAATGGTCAACACTCTCCACTCTCTGCGCTGCGTCGCCTCACCCGCAGCTTCAGCAGGAAGTCTGCCTTCAAGCTGGCCATGTTGCGGTTCAGCCGCCGCACGTCGTCACATGCCAGCACATGCCCGCGCCGCTCCAGCTTGCTCCAGCCGCCGCTGCGCGCAGACAGCCCTGCTCCCTCGTACACGAGGCGGTACCCGGTGGACGGCGGGGGCGGTGGCTTGAACGGCGACTGCTGCGGCAGGCCCCCGGCTGTGCTGCGTGCTGCCCAGAGCGCTGCCATGGTGTCGTAGACCGTCCTGTTGATGCGCCAGGAGGTGTTGCCCAGCACGTTGAGCGCGTCAAGCACCTGCGGTGATTGTCAACCAACACAGACAGTTGTGATGATGTGCAATCATCTTGTTGTGATGATGCGCAATGAGCCGTTGCCAAGCACAATGAGCGTGTCAAGCACCTGTGTAACAGAGACGCCAGACAAAGACACCGCATAACAGGTTGTTCATTGGACAAGGTCCCTATGCAATGCAAAGCACTTTGTGCACAAGCGTGTCATCAACAGAGTGCGGGCAGTAGCATTGCGCCACAAAGCCACTTGCATAGCCTGTGCTCAGGCTGACAAGCCGCAGCACACTGCTGCAGCCACAACATGCACGCTGCTGTGCCCACCTCATCGCAGAGCTGCTGGCTGAGCGCCTCAGCTCAGGCAGCTGTGTCCAACCCCCATCCGTGCAGACCTGCCAGGCATAGCATGCGACTGGCATGAGGCGACTGCGACGCAGTGCCATCTGCTGGCTTGTCGATACGCCAGTATCCATCAACACAAAGCAGCCGACAAGGTGATAACACTTGTCATGTTACGCACAGCAGTCGTGACAGCGGCCTCACCTGTGCGTAGCGCTGCTCGCGCAGCCCCTCCCTCAGCCAGTTGATACGTCAGCATCCAGCAACACAGCGCAGCCGACAAGGGCATAACACATACAAGGCAGCAGCCGTGTCAGCGGCCTCACCTGTGCGTAGCGCTGCTCGCGCAGCCCCTCCCTCAGCTCACGCTGCAGCGCAGCACTGAAGCGCGTGCGCATGATCCAGTGCCTGCAGCGCAGCACACAACACACAAGCAGTCATATACAGAAGCCAATCACTCAGCAGCATGTGTGTGTGATATGCATGTAAACCCCACTCAGGGAAACGCCAGGCTGAGCCAGCATAGCTCCAACCACTGCAGGCCACAGCTGTACGAAACTAATGCCAAGCAAGCCTTGCTTATTGTATTGTTTATCATGGAAACCAGACACTGGTGCATGATACGGCCAATCGCAAACAACAGAAAGAGCCCCACAGCACCGCGCACCTGCTAGTGAGGTAGCCGCCCGTGTTGTAGCCACTCCATGGCAGCGGAGGCACCAGCATGGGCGGCACCTTGGTCAGCAGATGCGCTGCCAGGCCCCGGCCAGCCAGCATCACACCAATCAGCGCCTGGCTCGCACGCACAAACGACTGCTGCTTCAACCCGCTCTTCACATATACGTACTCGAATGCAGCCACATCACCTCTGCTGCTGCCGTTGCCTGCTGCTGCTTGCGGCCCCTGCTGCTGCAGCGCTGCTGCTGACTTGGAGCCGTTCCAGGTCTTGGCTTTGGTGCCTGGCAGGCCTGATGGCAGGCTGCTGTTTTCTACCAGCAGTGCAAGCAGCGCTGCCCCCACTTTGATGCGGGCCTCCTGGTCCCAATGCACATCAGCCTGCAATCAAGCAACAACATACAGGACACATTTAGCACCAACGGGATCATGACAGAGTGCAGAATGAACGCTTGAGAGTTGTGTTCTTGAAACAATATGTTTGAAGGCACTGAAAACAGCTCAGCAGTGCTGCATACACACAGAATGAACTCAGAGCAGGCCAGACACAGCTAAGATGAGAAATCTGTACCATAATGCAAATGAAACTCATGAAGAACCCTGCCGCCTAGTGCAGCAAGCTTAACACAGCACGTCCCCAGCAAGTCCTGCCAGGTGCTCAACACTGCCGCAGTTGCTCACCAGCGCTGCCTTGGCCGCCTTGCGTGACGCTGCACGCAGGCTCCTCAGCGCTGCATATGACTCCAGCCGCGAGCGCCCCTCAGCATATTCCGCTGCCTCTTTGCTGTTGGCTTTGCTGTACCGCTTCAAGCTGCTGCTGAGCTTCTCACCCAACTCCTGCTGCTGCTGCTGCTGCTGCTGCTGTTGCTGCTGCCGGTGCTGCTGCTGCAGCTGCGCCTCTTTTGCATCCCACTCCTTCTGGTGGTGCTTGAATCGCAGGTATTTCACTCGCGAGTTCACTGCCCGGCCGATTGAATCAGCCAGCAGCACAGCTGGAGCCATCACAGCGCTGTTGCCGCTGTCATGGATGCTCAGCGCATCTGCAGCAGTGTAGCCGCTGTTGCTGGAGCCCGCCGCTGCTGAGAGGCCGCTGCTGCCGCCTTGACTGCTGGCAAACGATTCACCCTCCTCGCTCTCTGGCAGTGTCGTGGCTATCCGTGACAACACCGCTGCAGCAGCAGGAGGAAAGACGAAAACACCAACACAATACAAAGGATGTCAGCGCGGGCTTGAAGTGAGAGCAATGGCTGCGCCAAGAGCAGACATGCACCGTGTGCAGCAGGTATGCAGAGCCAGCCAGCAGAATGTTGACCAGCAGGGGTTCGCACAGACGCATGCAGCTGATGCGACTTCGAAGTGCAGCCAGCTGCACAAGTCTGCACGAAGAACACTTTCTGCTGTCAATACAGGCAGCTGCTGCTCAACACCATGCACCACCCAAACTCCAGGCAACCCTGTACCAATGCAGTGCTGCACAGGCTAGGGCTCACTCACTCTGCAGTGTGATGTGAGCCAAGTCCTCAGCTGAAAGCAGCAGCAGGTAGGGTCCATAGTTGGGCCTGTCTCGCCGCTGCATCGCTGCTCGGTCCCCGCCACTCTGCAGCACCTGCAGCACCAGAAGCACAGGCACAGCGCAGGCCTGCAATGAGCGCCGTGCAGGCTGCTTGCATACAGGCGGTTGGCTCCTATGGCGGCTCTGGCTCAGTCCGCACTGGTGCATCAGCAGCTGGCCAACATGCCACTGATCAGCGTCGCCCCTTGCCACTGCTACGCTCTGCTGCTGCATCCAGCTGCTCACCTGCAACTGCTCCCCTCCATGCTGCAACTCTCATCTTTCACCGATCGCATATGAAGCCAATTACAATTCCATCCCTGCAGCCAGTGCAGTGTTGTGCGTGCCCCTACCAGCTGCTCAGCTGCAACTGTGCCCTCTCCTTACACTGCCACAGTACCCCAAACCCCTCAGAACCCACTAACGTCATAACGTTGCAGACCAATTGTTCCCTGCCCTTCCTTCGGCCGCTCTTATAACCACAATCGTGCTCTACTCCACCCCCCTCACCTGCACCTGCTCCTCCTCTATGGCCTGAGCCACTGCCAGCTGCACAGCTGAAACTGCCCCTCCCATACAATGCCGAGTAATCCTCTCTGAGCCCTTCACAGCCCCACTAACGTCAAAACACTACTACCGGGTTCTCCCCTTCCTTCTGCCGCTCTTGAGACCACAATCTTCCCCCTCACCTGCACCTGCTCCTCCTCTATGGCCTGCGCCACCAGCGGCAGCCACGCACTGACCAGCCTGTTGGCCAGCCCACCGCCCTGCTTGTAGCTGCGCCCGTGGCGTGCGTCCGCGGCAATCTCCTTGCGCAGCTGCGCCAGCGCCCTGCTGCGCGACAGCTCCTCACGCTCCAGCTGCGCAATGTACCTGAACAGCAGCAGCAGCAGCAGCAGCAGCAGCAGGGTCAGAGAGCATGGCGGGGACACAACCATGCTGCCATGTATACACCAAGCAGCTGCCAAGCACAACCAAGGCGTACCTAGGCAGATGCATGGCCATGCACAACCCATACTGACGACCCAAAATTGGTGCTGCAGTGCAGCCGATTGCCAGGCCTGACCAGCCTGAGCAAGCCCCACACACGCGTAACACCTGTTCAAGAGACATGCATCCTCCATTCTTTACTAGTACATGCGCCACGCTGTCACCTCCACACAACAGCACACAACTACACGACTGCGCAGCTGCCATGTATGTTGACCAGCAAGACTGCTCCCCCCAACGTGCAGCCCATTTTGTGCTATGACACAGACTGCTCATAATTATCATCACCATCAGCAGCAGCAGCCCACCTGTGCCCGAACTCATCGAAGCTGATGCGCTGCGTGTATGCTGCTGCGCTGGGGCAGGCCTGCAGCTGCCTCCAATGCTCCTCTATGTGGCGCAACAGCGCACCCTCAGGATACACCACATCCCCTTCCGCAGAGATGTGCTGGTCTGCTATACTGCTGCTGGGGCCTGCTGCTGCTACTGGGTTGGACGCTGCTTCTAGAGCTGCTGTACTGCCTGATGCTGATGCACTGAGACTGCCTGTAACCCCTGTTCTTCGTCTACTTCTACTGAGACTGCCTGCTGCAGACCATGTATCAGCTGCTGCATGGGGAGCAGCCTGAGGTGTGCTGGCTCCTGGGGTGCTGCGATGTCCGTCATACCATGGGCTGTCCTGTGCCTGCAGGAGACTGCTGGCACCTGATGCATCGTCATCGGAGTGCGCATGCTGGGCCTGTGCAGCTATAAAGCGAGCAGTTGATAGTGCAGCCAGGGACTGCTGCTGTTGCTGCTGCTGCTGCTGCTCAATGCTGCGGCACCAGAATCGCTGGCCATGCAAGCTCCGGAGCTGCTGAAGACCTGCGGTTGCTACTGCTGGTACCAACTGGCCTAAGCCTGGCAGGCTACTGGCGGACAGCTGCGCCAGGCAGTGCGACAGCGACATTGGGGTGGGCCCGCACGCCCGATTTCCTTAGCGCCCTACACGCCTTGATACGCTGTTATGTAACCACACCATTGATTGAACCGAAACGCCCGGTGCCTGCCTGTCAGGGCAGCAGTCGCAGCCTGTGCACACACCCGAGACTGAACTGCAGCCTGGCAGACTTGTCTGACTCAAAAAGCATAGCACGTCTGAAATCGCAAGGATTCTGCGCATGTGCGTATTCAGGCATCCTTAGTATTGCATGTCATCCTTCTTGTGATCCTGTCAAAGTGCCAACGCACATGGGCCCTAGCTGCTGCACGAGCAGGCGTGCCTCACAGGCACCTGAAAGTTCACCAGCTTACTCGCATACCATGAGTATCACGCTGCCCGCTGTGTGTCCTGAGGCTGCAGGTGCCTAGCCTGACACTAGTGCTGTTGAGAGCCCAGCTGGCCACTGGTACCAGCATTGGACGTGCACCAGTGCTGCGGCTGCCAGGCGCACCACTGCTGCTTGCCTGCACTGCTGTGCTCCAACTAAGAAGCCTAATGTACTGCTACTCCTCCAGTGTATTGAAGCGCACTTCCTGGCTGCTGTTGACAGGCTGTCATGGCCCCACCCCCAGCCGCTGCCAGAACTACATGGCATGCAGACGCGGAGGAGCGCACAGCTGTAGCGCAGAAGACAGCAACATGGCATTGTTGAACCAGTTATCATATGACCTGGTGTGTGCACAGGGGGAGACCCATCACGTACACCTCAATCACAAACCGTTCACTATACGTTATCCAGACCTGCCTGCGGTTGCTTTGGGGGGACCTCGGGGCAGCCGTAGACGGAACTAGCCCTGCCGACCCATACTGTAGGTTGGCTACGATGCAGTTGTTTACTGCGGGACCCACGATGAGTCCTGTGTCTCTCATGTTTTGAGCGACCAGGGGCCTTACGTTTGGCTGCGGGGCACCTAGATGTTCCAGTGCAAAAAGTGTGTATGCCTGATGGACAGATGACCGACATCATTACACGGTGAGCACGATGCTACGGGATGCTGCATTGGCCACCGAGGACTCCACTGCCACCCTTCCAGGTGCGGCATCCGTTTGGGGGCGAGCACTTTTCCTTTTCGGTCTCTTTTCTCTTTTTCCTTATTCATGTTTCTTTAGGGTGGAGATGACTGGCGGACTTGTATGCAGTACTTGTATGCAGCCCTGGTGCAGTTCCTGAACAGCAGCACCTGCCAGCAGGTTACCATTGAAGATGATTGTGCAATATGTCTCTCAGTACATCTTTCAGTGTCGTGACAGCAGCAACATTGGCAGTAGCAGCAGCGGCGGCAGCACCAGCAGCAGTAGCAGCAGCAGCAGCGGCAGTGGCAACGTGGCAGCACTATAGCAGATCAGCATGCAGTGGGGGAGCACCTGTCAGCCAAGAGTGCCCGCTGCTTAGATGGTATCACTGTGTCTTTCTGAACTGGATGCTGTTGTTGGGTGCTGTTGCTGGTACCGCTGAACCGTCCTCTGTCTATGCCTGCTGTCCAGGCTGTGGCTAATGAGCTACTTGCGAGGTGCGTTGAAGATCAAGTGCGCCTACGGCCTGGTGCTGTCATTGTCATCGGGGTTCTCACGGACTGGACTGGCATTGGCGGTACATGGGCTGGGCAACGAGTATCACAGGGTGCCCGCTCAGGCCACTCTCGTTGACACTGCGTTGTCCCTGATGTCGTTTCTGCGCTACAGGTGTGTTTGACGGTGATGCCTGCATGCTGGACGGCTTGCCTGCATGGACAGCCCACTTGGAGTACCAGGAGAGCTTGAGCGGGCGCTCCTGGTCAAGCATTGCTTTTACCTGGAGCCCAGGATCCGCCTGAAACCGTTCACTATACATAAGAAAGACGACTGCCCATAAGCCACTCACATGTCATGCTATAACAACTGAGCGTTACTGGCGCTGATGCTGGCTGTCACCAGCTGCAGCAACCCCCGGTAGCATTGGACACTCGCTGACTGACATGCGCAGCACAGCACGCCAGCACATCTCAGTGCTGGAACAGTCCAGAAGTGAGTACGACAACTTTGTGCTGTCGCAACCAAACACCAAGCCCTGATGCGACAAGAGGTTGCTGCATGCCGCCTAAGCTGAACAGTAGTAGATGATAAGCAGTTCCTGCTGCACAGACACAGCCAGCCGCCTGCCTGCCTAGCTGCTTGTACATGGGCTATGCTGCTGTCTGAACACAGTACGATCAAAAGCACAGCACAGCAGCAGTGCAGATGCATGGGGTGCAGCCAAAATATGCAACAAGCCCAGCTGCTTGCCCTGCGGCACAGGCGCAAGCAAACGACTTGCTCGGTCCCACCACACAAGCACCTTCCATTTGCTGCCCGCTCACTCGCCACCAGCAAGCGCGGCGAGCAAAATCTCCACACCACCAACTGCTGTCAACTGCGCCAGCTGCGCCAGCACTTCCCAGCTGCACCCACCATTGGCTGACTCAGGCCATGCACAACCAGCTACAATTTGTGCGCGCAGCTGGCTCAGGCGAAAGGCTGGCCAACCTTGCACTGCTGCATGGCCTCAAAATAGAACTGGCAGGCCGCCATGTCGCCGCTGGCACGGCTCATGCACTCGGCAAAGGCCTTGGCCTGCTGCGCGCATGGGCCCTCACCCGAGGCTGGCGCTGCTGCATACGCCATTGGCACCGGTGCTGCTGCTGGTGCTGCTGCTGGCTCGCCACCACCACCGCGGGGGCCCATCATTGAGTCAACTGCGCGGTGTGCCAACGCACTGCCAGTACCGAGGGCAGCACCTGCAGGAAAAATCATCACCAGCAGCAGTAGGTGCATGATGTGGTGCTAACTAGCACAGTCGTATGGGCAAGCAAAGCACAGTACTGGAGGTGCTGAGCAAGTGCAGCTGCATGGCATGCACAGCGCTTCAAACTGATGCAAGGAGAGGCTTTCCGCAACACACATACTGCTGCATCTGAGGAGGGTGGTGTGCGCTGCAGTGGAGCACTGAGCACGCGATGCATGGATGCCAACTGCCACTGCTGCTGTTGCAGTAGCCATTGATGCTACTCTACTCCTACTACATAGGTGAACCTGCAGCTCTGCTGCCTGAGGACCCCAAGCAGTCCATGCATATCGTTCAAGCCCTTCCCGTATGCCTGCTTACCCTGTGCTACGCTGCCCATCAGACCAGACAGGAAGCCACCACCACTGCTCTGCTGAGGCATGGCCGGGGGAGGCGCATGACCTGCAAAGCAGATCAGAATAAGAGGTAAGAACTTTGTCAGATGCTTTGTGCCTTGATCACAGTCTCAACAAGCGTGATGATCCCGATATGCTGCGAAAGCTTCTCGATGTTTGCATAATCCCTGCCTAGATGGTCGCATGACCGCTGCCGCACCTGCAGCGGGCGCGGGAGGAGGTGCTGCATGGTGCTGCTGCTGCTGCTGGGGTGGGGCCTGGCGAGCGGGCGCAGGCCTAGGAGCAGGAGCAGGCTTGGGCCTTGGGGCTGCATACAGAAGTAAGCCAGCAGGTGGTGTGAGACCCTTGTTTCGAACATCAAGCAACCATAAATCTATTGCAGGTGAAGCAGAGCAGAAAGCAAGGCATCATGGTGAAATATGCCCACCTGCGGCACTCCTCTGGCGAGGCATGGCTGTACTGTGAGGGTGGTAAGAACGTCTAAAGAAACAGAGAGATCCGGACGGTTTGTGCACTGCCCGGGCTGGCCATAAGAGAGGAGGAGAAGCTCGCATCGTACCTGCACACCTGGCACAAGGGTACAAGGGCCTAACGCAGCAGCAGGTAGCAAAGTGTATGCCACAAGCCAACTAAGAACTTCGGAAATTTTAGCAACATGTTTCCTGCGCTGTCACGTGCGCAGCGGTGTCCTGAACACCTTGTGCTGCTGTGCCATGATCATGCTGATCAGCATCATGGCCCAGAGGGCAGTACATCCAAGGTTACTCCTGCGTAATTCACTGAATCCTGGGTGCAAGAGCGCCAGAACAACTTGTACATTACGACAAGATATTACAGGTCAATGTGTACCAACATCTGTTGATATGTGTGCATTGCAGCCGCAGGTAGCGGCTACCTACTGCTCACAGCTACCTGCCATGCTGGCCCGCTTGACAGCACCACTGCCAGCCGCACTGCCATAAGATGCAGCATCGTCGCCATGCCATCAAGTGCAGCCGCCAAGCAAGGTCATGTAACACATATATTCGACGTTAAGTGACGTTCATGCTCCAACCAAATCAAGCAGTAATTTGATGATGATGATGCTCTAACCAAATCAAGCAGCAATCATGTGCATGCCTGGCGTGCTTGAAGCAGCACTGTTCAGCATTCAGCGCTTGAGCCACCATGAGCACTGCACAGCAACTTGAATGACAAAAGTTTCCACCACCTAAGACATAAGCAGTGCACTAAGCACCGCGCTACCACAGAGGTGTGTATGGCATGCACATCAAGTTTTGCAGACTGTGCAGCAACCAGCACAAGTCAGCGATGGCGCGCTTCAAGCAGTAACTGGCAGTTCTTGATTACTATTCAAGTGAGATCTGCTCGTCTGCTAGCCAAACGAACCCACCACAAAGCATGAGCACTGCAAGATACACTGGCCAGCCAGCATGCGAGGAAGCGCTGGCAACAACCTTGACAGCAGTCAATACCATGCAAGAGGAAATGCAGCAGCACTCCAGCAGGAAAACATGCCGGTGACTGGTACGTGTGAGCACTCGATGGATGCACACCAGGCCACACACCAACCATTTGAGCGGAGCTGCGCATGTTCACCGGTGCAAAGTAATGATCCTTGATGTCAAAACATGCGCCAACCGTTGGTGCTGAGCAACACTGAGCAGGGCCAGGACTGCCGGCAAGCCAGCAATGCCAGGCTGCACCTCAGCACAGTGTGAGGGACGCAAACGTAATCGTGCTGTTCAATGCATGCAGCTGTGTTGTAGCAGCGCACAACACTGGCACTGCAAAGCGCTGTGCTGCCAGAGCTATATGCAGTTCAACGACCTCCCCACAAGCAATCCCATGAAAGGCAACTGCAGAGCCTACAACCAAATTGTAACTACAGCAACACACCTACCTACCAAGTGCATCTGGTCAAAAAGAATTCAATCACGATGTGGCAAAGTTGAGGAGCATGCACAGATAGCGCAATGGCAGCAACACCCCATGCCTAGCCAAGCAACACCCCAAAGCGCTGCCGCAATTGATTATCTGCAGACATATCTGCTGAAAAGCATGCCAATGTTTTGAGCTCTGCTATGAGCGCCAATAGCTCACATGTTGCTGTTCTACCACCACTGCCAGTGCACACTTTGCTTGCAGGACTGCACCCAGTCTGTCCATGCATGCAATAACTGCAACACCAGCAACGGCAAATAGATGCAGCAGCCCACCAAGTCGGCACAACAGCACAGGTTCCAGACAACACTTCAGCAGCAACATGCATGGAGGTCTTTGCAGTGCCCAGAGGCCAACCTGCAACAGCCACTTGCCAGCGCCCCAGCAGGGTCACACACTGAACAGAAGCCAGCGCAGCAGCACCCCACAAGTGTACAGGCACACATGCAGAACTGCCCCAGCACACCACTGCACTGCACCTTGCGTTGCATGTGCTCAAGTGCTTGACACTGCTCCGCTGAAGGCACATCACGCCATTCTGCTTGAGCTGCGTGCTTGGCGTCACCTGCTGCCAGCAGCTGTGGCAATTCATGCCTGGGGGTTGGCCTCATGAAACATCAACAGTACCATCAGCTTAGCCGTGTGGGCTGCTCATGCCATGCAGCGGCATCAGCCCTACCGCACGTGTCTGCTGCTGCTGCTGCTGCTGCGGTGCAACCGACTGCACCCTGCTCAGCCCTGTGTGCTGCTCATGCCATGCAGCGGCAGGTTGAGACCCAGCGCCAAGCTTCCTAGCACTCCCATTCCCTCAGCAGCAGCTGCTGCTGCAGCAGCTGGCCCACTGCCGCCACCCCCACCTGCCAGGCTGGCAGTGCTGGGCCCTGGGGGTCCTCCCCCTCCCCCTGCTGCTGCTGCGCCTGCTGTGCCTGCCACGAGGCTGTTGAGCTGCTGCAGGCTGTTGCGCAGCTGTATGTTTTCGCGGTTGAGCCACGCGTTCTCTGCAATGGACTGCTGCCACTTCTCCGTCAGGTCCTGCGCGCAGCAGGGCACAAGGAAAATGCATGTGTGGGAGACATATCAGCGGGGTGGACCAGTGGGCGAGGCTCCAACCATAGCACCGACAGAGTCCTTACACACGATGCCAGCAATGCCAGTGCCAGCACTGGGGGCGCCATCGCGGGCCTGGGCAGTGTGGCAAACGGTGCAGCTCTGCAGCTCTGCTGCCATAATGAGGAACTGCACAGACGGCCATGCCATGACAGTGCTCACAGCCTGACACATGCTGACTGCACCACGCACACAGCCACGCACATGCACAGTTTGCAACCCAAATCAAGAAGCAGCCAGCGTGCCGCACTGCCGTGGGCTTAGACTGTGTGTTTTGCGTCTGCCTCCAGAATGTGAGTGCCGTGCACACACCGACAAGCCAAACGTAACACACACACATGGCTTCGGCAGCTGCCTGCGCTGCCCCCGCACCTGTATCTGGCACCTGTAAGTGCCATGCACACACCGCAAAGCCAAATGTAACACATATGGCGTCCGCAGCTGTTATATGGCACCTTTATCCCCCTGACCTGTATCTGTCGCAGCATGTCAGCCTTCTCCAGGGTGAGGCCGTCCACCTGCTTCTGCAGCATGTCGTTGTCCTGCTGCAGCTTGACGTGCTGCAAGCAGCAGCAGCAGCAGGCGAGCGCAGAAAACAGAGGAAGAACGTCAGGCCCCCGGCGGCAGATATGCAACCCTCCTGTGGTGCTGCTGGCCATGTTGCTGCAGCCAAAACCCGGCTACCAGGCTGGATGTGTAAGCCCACAAGCAACACACAGCATGCAGCTGTCCCTGCCCATACATGCGGCATATCGCGCACTGCCAACCTTGCTCAACTCTGATATATGATAGCATCCAGACAGACGCACAATGACAGCAGCAATCAAACGAATTTTGACGACAGCAGCAGTCGTAGCGACACATTACACTTTCGCCGTGCAAATTTCTGCGCTCCTCATCCTCCGCGGTCGCAACCAATGGTACACACGCAAGCTACCAGGTGCATAGAATATGTAAAAGGTTGATTGCGACGGCCTGTGCCAGCGCACCTCGTGCTTCACTGTCTCCATCTCCTTGTTGCGCCGCTCGCGGATGCGCTTCTGGCTGTTGCGGTTGATCTCGCGCCGCCGCCGCACCCGCTCCTCCTCACTCCCGTCGTCCTTGCTCGTGCCAGTCGTCTCAGTGGCAGCAGCAGCAGCAGCAGCAGCGGCCGCTGCCGCATTCGCAGCTGCCATTACTGCAGCCAGATTGGCATTGCCAGCACCGGCACCCAAGCTGGTTGCGTATGGTGACGCGTGCTGCAGCTCCAGCAGCCGACTCAAATCGCCGCCGTACTGCTGGTCAGCAGCAAGAGCAGCGCCCTGCTCCATCCCTGCTGCGCTGGTAATGTGCGGCTGTGCTGCACGGTATGAGCCCGTGCTGTAACTGTCACCGACGACGCCTGCTGCTGCTGCTGCTGCTGCTGTGCTGCGGCCGTGGCCTGGCGGCTGGTAGTCTGCGTCATCAGACATGCGCTGCCGCATCACTTCTGAGCCGCTACCTGCTGAGAACTGCGCGTCACCCTGAGACAACAGCAGCAGCAGCAGCAGCAGTAGCAAGGCACATGTAGTCTCAAGGCAATCAAGCAAGTCAACCTTGTGCTGAGATTCTTCTGTGAAGATGGAACACCAAGCTGTGGCTCTGCATATTGTTCGGCAGGCGGTCGGCAGCTGCTGTCACTGCTGCCTACTGGTGTTGCTGTCAACGCTGCACGCTGTGACCGCTTGCATGTGAGAGCCGTGCAATGGAGGAATGCTGCTGCAGTGTTTCCCTCATTTGCACTGCCTGTGGTTCTGCTGTTGCTGAGCATATGCTGCTAAGCAACTGCCAAGCACAACAGTCACTGTGTGTGACTGTTCCAAGACCGACGAACCTGTAACTGATCTCTCACAGCTGCTTCCATAAGCCCCTAAAAGGAGCCACACTAAGATCCAGCGTGCTGCTTGATCTGCTCGTGGTTTATTTCTGCGCCTGAGCGAACGATGCCTAGCAGCGTTGTCCCTGCCTGTGGTGACAGGTCACACAGCTGGTCAGCAGCAGCAAAGAACATTGCACCGCTATGCATGCTTGGATTACACATGCAGTGAGGGTGGATGCTATCATGCCTACATGAAGGTATGCAGAGCAATCAGACTTCAAACAAAGGGCCCAGCAGCAGCACAGGTGTAGCAGTCCAGTCACCCTCGGGCCGGAACATCGGCCAACACAGCGTGCAGCACACTCACGATCGCATGATAGCACTCGAAAGCTTCTTCAAAATAGATTAGCGCCTATGGGCGACCGAAGCCGATAACGCAGGCCAAAGTCCCCGATCAACGGCCAGAGGAAACGGCAGCGAAGTCTGCAGGAGTACTGTCCCTCAAACCCTCCACTGTTTTTGGAACACAGTGATGAGAGTGTTGCAAAGGAGGGACCGCGACTATCACTTCTGATTGCGCTACAGCGCAGCCGTTGGCGACGCGAGAGTCACGGTCAGCAAAACAACAAGGTTGAAGAAGCTGACGACCTTGTGGCAGCCGGACATGATGCCAAGCGTGATGCCCAGTCGTGTGGACCTTGCCTGGACCCTGAAGTGACTAATGTGGTACTTGCGCAACATCCAGCAGCAGCCTTCTGATTATTTTGTCTGTGTTAAGCTGTAACTATTGTAGGCGTTAGAGCCTCTATCGTCCTCTGCTAGCTTCAATCGCTGTGTCATAAGCTGCTGCGCGCCCTCACCAGCACCGCTGCAGAGTTGCTGCTTGTTGTTTTGCTACGACGCTGACTTCATCCCATAAGACGTAATACGTTCAGGTTATTCGGCCACTCACTGATCTGTGTGCACAAGCAGTTTCAACCATCAACGAATCACCAACGTCAAGCCAACTGCTGCAAGGATAGCACCACAGACTGGCAATGTGTCTTTGACAGATCCATCACTCGACATATATCAGCTAATGTACCAATAGCTCCAATGCATTGTGCAGACGCTCCCGAAGCAGCAGGAGCATCCTCACAACAAGCAATGAAGTGCACACTGCACGCCATGGCCAGCCATGGCGCTGGCCAGTACCAACCATCCGCCTCGAAAATGTGCACTATGTCACAAGTCAGGGCCTGGCTCCTCACACACCCAAATGCTTACGCTCACGAACCCTCACTTCAAGTGACTTGTTCATGTGGATGTCAAAGTCAATACAGGTCTTACAAACTGCTGTCCGACGTGCACTGACCAGTGCAACATGGTGCATCAAACACTTGGTAAACCACTCGATATAAACCAGACGCCGTGGTGAGCCATGTAACACGGGGTTTCTGAAGGACGTAGCACTTTACAGCACACCCATGTAGAGACACAAAGCAGACACCAACAATGATGTTGCAACACCATGCACCGCTGACCAGTTGACAGCAGACACCCCTCACACTGTGCTGAAGATCCAAGCAAGCGATTCACATTTGCAGACACAAATCTTCTGTCTCCCCTTCTCCAGTCATACTTCACACTCTGCCACCACAGATCACTGCACTCTGTTGCACGTAAGTAAAACGACAAGGTTGTAGTCGACTATCAAACTCTCCCCCCAGCGCCACACCACCCTCGCTCCATCTTCACCGCCAGATGTGCACCCGGCCACTGGACGTTGCAGCCGCCAGCACCGGCAGCCCAGCAGGGTGCAGCGCCAGCCTGCTGGGGATGGCCGTCAGCGGCTCAGCAGACAGCAGGCAGCGCTGCGCACCGCTGGCAGCATCAAACACTGCCACCCCCCGCTTCATGTCGCCCACCAGCACGGCATCACCCGCAGGGCTCCAGGCTGGCCTGAAGGGCACCACCCAGCGGCCCGTGTTGTTGTTGTGCTTGATCACCAGCTGCGAGTCGCAGAGCAGGGGCAGAGGGCCAGCGGGCAGTAGCGCACGCAGGGCTGTTGTTGCTATGACACACGGGTAGATGTAGGGAACTGGGCAAGGGCCCCGGGTGTAGGCTACATGCGAGCTGCTGCATGCGGCTGACAACTGAGCAGTGCATGCAGCAGACAGGTACCTTCATCAATACCAGGTTCATCAATACCAGGTTCAATAACATAATTGCAAGTCACCAAGAGCATTGCAAGTCACCAAGAGCTTAACAAGCACACAATACGCTTGACGGTTCAGCAGACACACAAACACGGTTCATATGGAACTACTGCCGCCAACTGCCCTGTGTGGCTCACCGCTTGCTGCAGCTTGCCGCTGCTGCTGGATGGCCCTGCAGGGTCCTGCCACACGCGCAGCGTATCGTCAAAGCTGATGCTCAGCAGCCGGCCACTGCAGCAGCAGCAGCACAACACAGCACAAGAAGAAGTACTTCAGTTGAACCATCATGCCAGCCCTGCTTATCAATGGGCACAAGTGAGGCAACAATTGCCTATGCAGCCCAAGCAGGAGGTCAGCTTACACCACTTCAATGTAAGCTCAGCCAGCAATCACATGCGGTACAAAACTCGCTACAAGCAACAGCACCAGCAGTCACAGCTGCAGCAGCAGCAGCCGGCGCTCCCACCTTCCATCAGGGCACCAGACTGCGCCCTGGCTGCTCTTGTTGTGGCCCAATGCGCACAGCGGCCTGGCTGCCTTGCCCTGCTGCTGCTTGCGACCACTGCTGCTGCTGCTGCTGCCGGCTGCTGCTGTGGCCAGGTTGCGTACGTCCCAGATGGCCACTGCACCATCACTGGCTGAGCTGGCCAAGTGCTGCTGGTTGGCGTGCAGGTGCAGCGTGTTGACCTGCAGGGGCACAGGCGGCACAGTGAACCAGAGTTGCAGGAGGATGCGCGTAGGGCAGACCAAACCACAACCTCATCGAATTGCAGAGGATTGCAAGCACATGCCTGCGATTTTGATCAAAATCCATTGCTGAGCGAATGCATGCCACATGAGGAACGAAGGGCCATGTCATCAAAAAGCAGCAAGCAGTATTGGTTGCCTGTGCACACCATGTAACCCCTCCTTTGGGTGACAGCCTGTTTTCCGCTGAACTTCTAGCAGCCCTCTTTTGTTTTCGGGTGTTCGTTGCGACGTAGTTGCCTGTGCACACCATGTAACCCCTCTTCTTCTATTGGTCCGCTCACCTTGCGATTGGCGATCACTACGCTACCACCACTGCTGTTGCAGCGGCTGTCCACGATGCTCAGGCCACCATCGGAGGTGGCCAGGTACAGCACAGCTCCGTCAGCTGACACATCGCCTGCCGACCAGTTGTTGTCATCCTGCGGCACTCCTGGCAGCAGGCCCCACACACCTGCAGCAGCACATAGGTTGACATCAAGCACATACTGTGTGCTGCCGGCAGCCGTACCAACCCTGGCAGACATCTGCTACTGCAGGTCCTCTAAACACCATGTAACAAAACGCTCGAGTTGGCGCTAGCTGTGATGAGCCAATGCAGACGCCTGCCACTGCTCGCCGAACTAGTGTCGCCAACAACATGCCCAACCCCAACACCTAAGCATGGCAAGGCGCGAGATCAGTAGCGATGAATGGCTTGATCCGCAACATGATGATGGCCTTGCCACTATTGAGCAAGCAAGCCCCCAGGCCGCGCCACCCACCAGTGTTGACGTCCAGTGTGCGCACAGTGCCGTCGTAGCTGCCACTGATGAGCGTGTGGGGGTTGGCCCAGCGCAGGCTGCTAACGTAGTCACGGTGCGGCTCAAACATCAGCACGCCGTCATAACTGCTGCTGCTGCTGTCACCATCGTCGCCGCTTGGTGGATGGTCAATGTCCCATAGCCCAACCTGCACAGAGCATGCACATCACACATTTGACAGGTCGGTCGGCTTGCATACATGCACAGGTAAGGCACAACAACCATGGGCAACACCAGCATGCATATGTGCGGCCAACGTGCAACACCTTTCACGATGACAGCAGACAGCGCAGCACGGCGGAGCGCTGCACAACACCATCACACCACAGCACAGCACACCACACCAGTGCATTTGAGATGTGCAGGCGAGCTTGAACAGTCAGATGGGCCGGGAGGGAGCGCAGCGGTGCCATTGATGGCAGGTGATGCGTCAAGACCACTAGCAGATCTGGCCGGGCATTGGTAAGGCCAATACACCACAGTGCAGAGCAGCAACCAACTGCAGCGCTGCTGCTGCTGCCCCCAGTGACGCACCTTGCCCTGCTTGTCTGCTGCAGCTATGAGCAGCCTGCTGCTGCTGGGGTGGAAGGCCAGGCAGCTGATGCCATCACGTGTCATCTTCGCCACATCAGCAGCAGCAAGGCTGAGACCAGACAGCTGCTGCCCAGTAGCACTGCTGCTACTGCCGCTGCTGTTACCCCGCCTGCTTGCCTGACCATCAGCAGTGCTATCATCTCTGCTGCTGCTGAGTTGCTGCTGCTGCTCACTTGCGTTGCCTGCTTGTGCTGCCAGCAGAGCCAGGAAAGCAGCATCACTGGCCTCATCTCCGTTGCTGCTGCGGAACGGCAGCGGCCCTGGAGGTGCTGCAACTACTGCCGCTACTGCTTCACACCACTTGCTTCCTGCACCATGCAGCACTACGCTACCATCCCTGGTTTCATAGTCTATGCCGCCAGCAGTCGCGGGGTCGGGCCCTTCACCCTTGTTGCGTGCTGAGCGGCGCACTGGCTGCTGCGGTTCATCGCTGCGCTTGCGCTTGCTGCTGCCGACGCCACGCTGGCTAGGCCCTGCAGCCCCCTTGGCCTTGCCTGCCGGCTGCATTGCTGCGAGCCCTGCTGCAATCTGCGGGAGCTCCAGAGCTGCCAGCCGAGCCATGTTGGCTGCAATGCGTGCTGCTCGCTCTGCCTCAAATGCAGACATGTGCTTCTGAGGTGCAGCAGCAGCAGCAGCTTGCGCATCATGCTGCTGCTGGCGCTGCCGCTTTGCCGCTCGGCCTGTTGGCTGTATGTCAGGCTGGTGAGATGCATCCAATACCTCCTGCTGCTGCTGCTGCGTACCAAGCTGTTTGCTGTCCAGTGCTGCCATGCTGGCAGTTTCCAGTGGTGTGTTGGTATCTAGCTCCAGGCATGCTGCTGCATCGGGTGAGTTGCCAGGACTGCCGCTCCTGCTGGTGCCAGCAGCAGCACTGCGGCCCCTGCGTGCACGCAGCTGGCGCTTCTGCTGCTGCTGCTGGCTTGCATCGTCAACGAGCGTGCTTTTTGACATGTTACCTGTTTGATTGAGGCAGCCTGCAGCAGACGCACAGGCCATGAGCGAGAGTGAGGCAAAGAATGAGTCATGGGGTGCGCGCAGCGCTACAGTGCTGATGCATGCCAAATTTATCTGCACTGCGCATCCACAACATGCAACATGACTACTGAATATTGTCACAATTCAGCTAGAGGCTATCCGCACAACTGCATGTTGACAATGATGTAGCAGCAGCAGCACCAGATGGGCAGCAGCATGAACGAGCATGTGGCTGCAACAGTGCAATCGTGCACACGAAACCATCTGTACGAACAATTACTTATGTTGTACAACGACCGCTACACGCTGGGGCAGGCAACAATCGCCTGTTGGCCACACGTTCCCGTTTGAATTCTGCTGGCGCGAACACGCTCACCTAACGCCTCCGGAAGGATGAACCGCGGCCACGCTAAACGCAGTAACCTCTCAGCAAATTAACCAGCCAAACACAAGCTGGACTTGCAGGCAGTGCCAACAGCTGTGCACAGCTTACATACACAGACAGTTGTCAAGTGCGTAAGTACTGCTGAAACATCGCTTCAACCATGTGTTTAGATTGAAATGTTATCCTGGGACCAAGCGCCATGACGTGCTGGCCATCAGCTGAGTCACATGCCTGACGTCATGACAACCCTGGCTGGGACCTCACAATTCAAATGTGTGGTGCAGCTGCTGCAAGCCTTCGAGCATGAACTCAACGCATGCTACCATCGCTGTTACCGTTGCTTGCGAGCTCCGTGCTTCCTGAGGTACAGCACTGGCGATCGTGCTTCCCAACACTGCAGCCTGCAGTACTGCACCGTGCACTGCACTGAGTGCACAGGGCCGCCTGCGAGGGCACTGCAGGCCATGTGCTAATTACAGCCATGGCAGCTGCAATAGCAAAGCTGGTGCATCCGCTAACACAATTGTCCGCACGTGCACAACCACTTCAACAGCTCATGAACGCCCTGACTACAGCAATGCACCAGGACAATGATGATTGAGGCGGCCTCAACCCACAGCTAACTCGCACACTCCTACTGTGCGCCAGGCTCGTCCTTCACTATGGGTGCGCCAGGCACGGCCGCCCACTCGCTCCAGCTGCCATCATACACAGGCGCAAGCTGGCCGGTCACCTGGGGGGACAGCAGGAAGCACGCAACCGCTGGTGACCTGTTGTGAACTGCGGGTAGCAGGCAATTCTCACTGCACATGGCACTTCTGGCTCTCATAACCCTTGGTACATAACACAGCAAAACCACCGAAGCCTCTCTGTGTGCTGGTACGCCCTGCCAGCAATTTCATACAGCTGCTGCCTTGAAATCATCGCAGCTCGCTGTTCTATAAGCCGCAATGATTGCAGGACTTCCAGTTCAGAAACCAACACGCACCTGGTGCAGCGCCAGTGCCAGCACGCACGCAGTGAGCCCACTGCCGCAGCTGCACACCAGAGGCTCCTGCGGCTCCACGCCTGCTGCTTTGAACAGCGCCTCCAGCTCATCAACCGGCTTCAGCCGTGCACCCCGCATCACGCCGCCCTCGTACACCTGCACGTGCGCGTTGCATTCACGTTTAGTTACCCCTGAGTGTGCATGACCTTCTGTCACACAGTTCAAGTGAGTGCAATAGTTTGTGTGCAGCACAGCACACGATGGCATGCAGCGACATCGGCAAGCTGTTCAATTGTCAATCTTATTATTAACTTCTGTGACAGGCCCCATGAGGGTTGCCTCCAGCTCATCAACCGGCTTCAGCCGCGCACCCTGCATCACCCGCCCTCATACACCTGCACATGCGTGGTGCAATAACACGCCTGAGCTACATTTGTGTTGCAAGTCACTGTCACCCAGTCCAAGTGAGTGCAGAAGTTTGTATGCAGCACAGCACACGGTAGCACGCAGTGACATTGGCAAAGCTGTGCGGTTATCAGTCATGGTTGGTTGATTTTGAGACAGGCCCCATGAGGGGTGCCTCCAGCTCATCAACCGGCTTCAGCCGCGCACCCTGCATCACCCCGCCCTCGTACACCTGCACGCACGTGTTGCAGTTCACGCCTGAGGTACATCTGTGTTGCAATTTACTGGGTGAATGCAATTGTTTGTGTGCAGCACAGCACACGATAGCATGCGGCGACATTGGCAAAGCTGTTTGATTTTCAAGCTGGTGGTTAGCGGAACTTCCGTGACAGGCCCCATGAAGGGGTTCCTGCAGCTCGACAACGGGTCCAGTTTTTGTGGCCGTGCACATGAGCTGCCTGCAACTCAGCGCATGCACGAATCCAATAGGCTGATTGCAACACTGCTGCACTGCACTGCTGCACAGCAGTGCCAGGAACTGCACCAAAACACACAAGCGACGGCATGCCAGCCCACCTGCATGAATGGCACGCTCTTGGCGCCGGGCATGTGTCCTGAGGGCAGGCCAGGCCGGGGCTCCGGGTCAACCCCCGCAAACCTGCCAGCAGGGCGCGCGTCAACCACCTGCAGCCACACACAGGCAGCACTGCTGGTCAAAGTGCTTCGTATACGCCTGACAGTCACTTCACTGCTGTTGACTGGTCAAACTTTTCGTCAAACTTTTCGTCAAACTTTTGTTCAAACTATTGGTCAAACTGCCACTCCTGTGCACTCGCCCAAATGAGCCCGCTCCAAACAGCCTCCGCAGGTGAATGCCTGCAGCCTGCTGCTGAGAAATGCATGTCGGCCTATACGCACTCGCCACTGGTGAGACATAGCTCAACAGTGTCTGTACAGACAGCAGAGCTAGGCCGACAGCAGTACCACACTGCGCCCAGGGACTTCTGCATGTTGGCTTGCCCCCTGTGTAGCCGTGCTTCGGATTGTGTCAGGAGCAGACTCTGCCCTGAGGGGTGCATTGAATACGTGTTTATGCACCGTGTGCGGCATGCTGCCTGCTGCTTGCGGTGCTATGCCAGCCGCTTGTGGCCTCACCTGCCGGTGCAGGTCAGGTGCAGGCTGCCCTGCTGCTACTGCTGCTGCTGCTGGCTGCACCAGCTGCTGCATCTGCTGCAGCGCAAGCACCTGCACGCCACACAGCAGCCGCCACAGGGGCCAGTGACAGACTTGACCTTATTACACAGCAGCCAATGATCAGATTGAACCATCGGATTGCGGTGCATTGAGAGCATCGGCGGGAGGTGTGCGTCCTTGTGCATAGCACATGCTGAGATGCTGAGTACATCTGCTACTGTGCTGCGGGCTGTTGGCGCTGGGCTACCAAGACTCGTCACAACCCATGCCAACCAACCTTTGCATATCTACAATCTATTAGGTGCAGCAGTGCTGCCGCGCCAGCAGCGCACCTTGTCCTTCATGAGTGTGGCCTTGTACTTGGTGCTGCTGCTGCTGCTGCTGGCTGCACGTGCTGCTGCTGTTGCTGCTGCCAGCGCGCCGCTGCCTGCTGCTGACTCATCAAGGGCCAGGCCTGCAGCCTTCCACGCTGGCAGGCCCCCCTCCAGCACCGCCACTCTGCACACAGCAGCAGCAAGTGACACTATCAGACACAATTTGTGATGGCATCATGTTGTTGTGGTGCTGTACAAAGCAACCGAGTAAAACAGAGTGACGCACAAGTCAGCTATGCAGACTGCCTGAGCATGTACATGTGCAAGGATAGTCATACCCAGCTGTGCACCCCAGCCTGAAGCAGGATGAAGCGTACAGAGTCCACAACGCGCCACTTGGTGGCGATATTTACGGACGAAAGCCTAACCTAGTATGAGCTGTACACCACCAGTAGCTGCAGCCAGTCAAACATTTCATTGCTCAAAAATAGCATACCCAGCTCTGCACCCCACGCCCACCAATTGCCAAACCTATCATGCCTAGTGACAGGCACCGCGCTGGCTACTGCAGTTGATGCACCCCCCTCAACGCCATATATAGCATTTGCTATACACCAAGCTGGCACTCTTCATGCATGTGGCACACCTTCTGTGTCCAAACACGCGCCACGTCCACCCCCCCCCAACCGCCATATATGGCGTTCAGAATCACCACGAAGACAAACGGCATGCATATGTGGCGCACCTGCTGTGTCCAAAGACGCGCCACGTCCACCACGCCCTGGGCGCAGCAAACATGCCCATGCCGTCATACACCACCAGTAGCTGTAGCCAGTCAAACATTTCATTGCTTCTGAGATCATCATACCCAGCTCTGCACCCAAGGCCACAGAGCGCCACACCAACCATGCTTGGCAAGATCCACCACACCGGCTACTTCAGCTGCTGCACCCTCCCTCAACTCCATACCAGGCAGACACCAGGCATGTATGTGGCGCACCTGCTGTGCCTAAACACGCGCCACGCCCACCACGCCCTGGGTACTGCGGCTGCTGCAATCTCCCTCAACTCCATACCAAGCTGACACCCCGCATGCATGAGGTGCACCTGCTGTGGCCAAACCTATCATGCTTAGGGACAGTCACGCTGCCGGCTACTGCAGCCAATGCAACCTCCCTCAACGCCATATATGGCGTTTGGTATACACCAAGCAGCCACTCCGCATGCTGGAGGCGCACCTGCTGTGTCCAAAGACGCGCCACGTCCACCACGCCCTGGGCGCAGCAAATACGCCCATGCCGTCATACACCACCAGTAGCTGTAGCCAGTCAAACATTTCATTGCTTCTGAGATCATCATACCCAGCTCTGCACCCAAGACACAGAGCGCCACACCAGCTCATGCTTGGCAAGATCCATTTTGGCAGCTACTTCAGCTGCTGCGCTCCTCAACTCCATACCGGGCAGACGCACCAGGCATGTATGTGGCGCACCTGCTGTGTGCCTAAACGCGCCGCCCACGCCCTGGGTGCTGCGGCTGCTGCAATCTCCCTCAACTCCATACCAAGCTGACACCCCGCATGCATGAGGTGCACCTGCTGTGGCCAAACCTATCATGCTTAGGGACAGTCACGCTGCCGGCTACTGCAGCCAATGCAACCTCCCTCAACGCCATATATGGCGTTTGGTATACACCAAGCAGCCACTCCGCATGCTGGAGGCGCACCTGCTGTGTCCAAAGACGCGCCACGTCCACCACGCCCTGGGCGCAGCAAACATGCCCATGCCGTCATACACCACCAGTAGCTGTAGCCAGTCAAACATTTCATTGCTTCTGAGATCATCATACCCAGCTCTGCACCCAAGGCCCACCAAACGCCACACCAACCATGCTTGGCAAGATCCACCACACCGGCTACTTCAGCTGCTGCACCCTCCCTCAACTCCATACCAGGCAGACACCAGGCATGTATGTGGCGCACCTGCTGTGCCTAAACACGCGCCACGCCCACCACGCCCTGGGTACTGCGGCTGCTGCAATCTCCCTCAACTCCATACCAAGCTGACACCCCGCATGCATGAGGTGCACCTGCTGTGGCCAAACCTATCATGCTTAGGGACAGTCACGCTGCCGGCTACTGCAGCCAATGCAACCTCCCTCAACGCCATATATGGCGTTTGGTATACACCAAGCAGCCACTCCGCATGCTGGAGGCGCACCTGCTGTGTCCAAAGACGCGCCACGTCCACCACGCCCTGGGCGCAGCAAATACGCCCATGCCGTCATACACCACCAGTAGCTGTAGCCAGTCAAACATTTCATTGCTTCTGAGATCATCATACCCAGCTCTGCACCCAAGGCCCACCAAACGCCACACCAACCACGCTCAGCAACATCCACCTCACCGGCTACTGCGGCGGTTGCAATCCCCCCCCAGCTCCATACCAAGCACCCCCCCCTCCCCCCCCACGTGTCGCACCTGCTGTGTCCAAAGACGCGCCACGTCCACCAGGCCCTGGGCGCAGCAAACATGCCCATGCCGTCATACACCACCACTGCATCATCGTTGCCGATGCCCAGCGCGTCCGCTGCTGCTGCAAACGCGGCTTCGCTGGGCAGCATGTGCGGCAGGTCTGTGGCGGGGTCGCATACGCCGTCAATGTCCAAGAACTGGGCACCGGGGATGCGCACGGCTGTAAACTCCTTCTGAGCATCGCGGCCTGAAGGCGGCAGCAGCAGCAGCAGCAACAGTGGCAGAAGTAGTGCACTGCTCAGCATGTTGCTGGCACAGGTTTGCCGCACAGTGTTTGCAGGGACTGATCGTGCAACCCATATGATGGGTATGTGTGGCGACTGCGAGAGAAATCAGCAGCTGCAACTTGTACAACTGGGAAAGGTGCAGCACAATGGATGTGGCTCTCTGTTGAGCATGTTGGTATGTGTGGTGCTGCTTGTCATGAGGCTGATGACGCACACCCAAGGTCGCTGCAGGTCTGTCAACAAACCACAACACAAGCCAGGCATGAACGACACCGTTGCTGCAGCTGCAGCTGCGTGCTGGCCTCACCCATTGGAGGCAGGTACCAGCTGGTGTCCAGCAGCTTCACCTCACCCAGCCTGCAGGAAAACATGCACAGCACATGCACTTGCAGGAAAACATGCACAGCACAGGCACTCGCAGGACAGCATGCACAGCACAGGCGCTTGCAGGACAGCATGCACAGCACAGGCGCTTGCAGGACAGCATGCACTTGCAGGCACAGCACAGGCACTTGCAGGCACACACGGTGCAGTCGACGCATGTTTGAAGTAGCTGTGGCATTCTGAACTTGCAGCGCAGCGGCTCGCTACAGATGTTGCAAGCTGGTGCCAGCAGGCACAAACACACGGCACTCTCAGCAGCTGATGGTGACCATTAACAGTGCATCTAACAGACTGCAACGCTGGCTGCAGCGCCACCTGATGCAACGCGGCACGTTCGGCAGGCGCACCTGTCCTTGAGCCAGTCAACTGTCACAACTGCTGGGAGCGGCTCGTGTGTCGTCATTGCAGCACAGCTGAGTGCCCTCCGCCTGTTGCACGTTGCAGAAATCTCAGTGCCAGATCACACGCATTACACATCCCATTGAGCACTGTGTTGCAACACAGTCAGCAGTTGCTGACAGTGTCTGGTGCATTACTACTGCTGTACCTGCTGAGCAGAGCTACCCTGGTGCCGTGCCAGACAGCCTGTAGCAACACAGCACTGAGTTCAGCTTAAACACTCAACTTTAGAGACGGGTCGGTGATTGCAACCTATCTGACAGGATGGCACCTTGCGTGCTTGGAACTGTGCCCGGACTGCGGCCATCTGCATCCGAGCAGCCTGGTTTGAGATCATTACATTACGTGTCTCGACAGCTGAACTGTACAGCATCAAGATCATCGGCGTACCGCAACAAGTAAGCCAGATTTCGAAAGGGTGGCAAGTGTCCGGTGCAGTAACAGTGTCGAAAGTGTCTCAAGGCTCCATTGCTTGTTCATAGATACAGTAGGTTACCGCAGTCTCATTCAGGTACACTCGTCCACCGCTTACGCTCTCTGCCAAACCCTACTGCTCCAGCACAAGTTCCACACATCATTGTTTTGTGAAGCACGTTTTCTGTGTACATGAAGCCAACCTTTCTGCATCATCTATCATCACACCACCACATACTGCGCTGCTGCAGTCCATGGCACAGCCAATGGCCCAGGCCTGGTCCTTGTGTGCGTGCAGCGGCTGCCACTGCCCCCCAACCACAGCAGCAGCAAGCAGCCAGCAGCCACAGCACAGAAGTAGCAGATGCAGCCATCTCGTTGCTAGTACAGCAACGTGGTCTAGACAAGGATGCAGCACTAGTAGCTCAGGAGGCTCGGCTTACATACACATACTTGGCAACATCTGGCAGTCTCCCTGGCAGCTGCAGTGGTGTTGGGGACCTCATGCTGCATGCCCTGGAGCTGTCAGATCTGCTGGCAACTGGCTCAACGTTTAGGACGCTGCAGATGCTCAAGCGGCACCCTGGCTTGCTGAGTTTATCACCAGAGGAGGTGGGACGCTGCAGCAGCAGGGCAGCAGACTAGCGAAGCATGCATCGAGCCTAGCTCGTGCAGCAGTACACATGCATTTGAACTGTGTGGCACATTACACCAGCAACTTCGACCCTTGCTGGAGTACTGTCACTTACAGACAGCCGCTTTAATGCACCTGCGACACACGCTGCTGCTGCTGCTGCTGCTGCCGTTGTGTCACCTTACGTGCAGGTTGCGGCCCGCGTGCTGCAGCTCAAGCTGCTCATGCCTGAGGCCAACATCCCTGAGCTGCTGTACCAGAAGCCCAGCCTGCTGCTGCTGCGCGACATCCCGGGCACCATCACGCCTGCGCTGGCCAAGCTGGCAGCCATCATGCCAGGCATCCCAGTGGTACGCAAGCTGCACGAGGGCACCCACGCGTTTTGCAACTTCTGCAGCTTGCTGGAGGCAAGCGGCAGCGGCTTGATGCAGGCTGCAGGCAGCGGCAGCATAGAGCGGTAACTGGCGGGGTCGGCAGCAGCAACGTTGACCCAGTGGCGTTGCCGAGGGCGAGACGAGTGGCCAGGTGCTACGTGCTGCTGGTGTGCTGGTGGCCGGTTTCTGGGTCAGTCTGTGCATTTGCTTTGTAGGCAGCATTGCGTGCGGTTGCCATTCATTGACTCCGCTCTTCGGGTCAGCTCTTTATGGCATTGCTGTTGGTCTCTCCAAGAGGCATATGCCTCGAGGGAAACATGGTGCTGCGCTGTATGTTGTATCTAAAGGGATAGATTATGGCCCATCATCATCATCATGTTACCCATTAAGCCATAGATTATGGCCCATGACAGGCTGGGCCTATGTGTATCATACAATGCATGTGTGAATTCACTTTGTCGTCCTTTGGTCACACAGCAAGGGATCTGTCAGCATGTGCAAATGGTCCAGCACTGGTCTGCTCTTTGCCTGCGCTGATTTCAGCTCATCGATAACCTCCAAAGTATCAGGGTTTACCGGTCAATGTTGTTCGTCAGCCACAGGCATTGCATGCTGTGCATTCATCATGAATGAGTCATCGTACCTTTACAGCAATGCAGGCGTCGTCGGTGACAGTGACAGCGCAGGCGCTGTTAGTTGAGGCCAGCTGTTGATGATGGGTACGCTGTCTGTGTGTGGCCGGTTCAGCACCAAACGGTGTGGAACCCGCTGGCCCGGCCAATTGGCCTTGCAAGTTGGCTATCATGGCGACGTTCAATAAACGTTTCCAAGTCAACTTGTTAATTGACGATGACAGGACATTAATCGTGTGTTACGGTAACCCACCAGCCGCCTACAGGGCCACGAGTACAAACAGTCGGCCGCCAACGCTGGTGGGTTACCGTAACACACGTGCAGCACTTGCCCAGTTCCACTCAACCTTAGCAACAGCATAAGCCACCACCACCATCATGACGTCACAACTCAAATGCCTGCTGCGACTGCAAAGCAACCACCGTACCACAACTTGCTGGTGCCGCACAGCTGCCCTATCAGTCACTGTTGCTCCACTCAGTGAGCATCGTCTGCCAGGCATGATGCTTCAGCTGCAGTGCATGCCGTATGCTCAGACAGGCTGTCTGAGACTCTGCACGTGTGTGGAGCACATGCTTGATCGCCGCTACTATTGCCAGATGCTTCATACGCACACGCATGCTGTGGCAGCACGCACAGCAGCAATGCTGCAACACGCGCGTTGGCTGCTCAGTTACTGCAGCAGGACTGCAGAGATCTGAGCTGGTGCCAACCTATTCCGTGCATACGTATCCCATGCTAGGAGCGCTCAACGCTAGCTTGCCGCGCAGCAGCTGCTCAGATGGCAACGATGCTGTGGTTTGGCTTGGCAAAAGACTGGGAGCAGCATCCACATATCACATGTTCAACATGTAGAGTTCACAGAAAGTACAGTCAAACATCACTGAAGCGTTCAGACGCAGAGCGCTCAGGTTGAGTGCCTTCGATGCACAGTGCAGTGCACAGCAGCACCGTGCCGCTGTGGA
Organism: Tetradesmus lagerheimii; assembly: GCA_902809745.2. Classification (NCBI taxonomy): domain Eukaryota; kingdom Viridiplantae; phylum Chlorophyta; class Chlorophyceae; order Sphaeropleales; family Scenedesmaceae; genus Tetradesmus; species Tetradesmus lagerheimii. Next base: position 36,698 of record CADDIJ020002384.1, on the reverse strand, counting down.
CGCAACTGACCATAGCCAGCCTCCATCATTGCCAAGCTGCTGCAGCTGCCAGCTTCAATCAAGCAATGCACACAGCGACTGTGCTCACCATTGTCGTCACCATATGTTAGCAGCACTGACCAAGCAGATCATACTTCTCACCACCTACTCAACATTGCAGGCAGCTGCACTGCAGCGGCCAGGTAGACACACTGCCAGTGGCGAAGGCACAATGCGTGTGTCTAGGGCCAAGCGCAATGTCGCAATACATATCGCCATCCTGAATCACTCATACGTTGAGTCACACAGTAACCCAGCCATCATGCCTTGCCACAACCATCCACCAGCTGCAAACAGCCCAGACACCGACATATTGCTGACTGAAGAAAGCCTCCCTCCCACACACTCAGTGTGTCAAATATGCCGGCACAGAAGGCTGGGCTGCCGTGCCCGCCACTGTCAGCTGCAGCACTGTCATGGTCATAACTGTTAATTACTGCCACAGCGGGCAACTTCAGCAGCTGGCCACCGAGACAGGAACCCCACACTCAGTCGACACCACCACAAACATGTGTGATGCTTTGTCCTGCTGCATACATCACAAAACAGCTTGCCACCGCGCACTATCCAAAACATCATAACACAGCACCTCTCCGCCATGTCACAACACAAAAAGAGCTCCTGCATCCTAGTAGAAGCCGCGCCTCACGCCAGCTGGCCGTGCACCAGCAGCAGCCAGGCCTGCACCTGCAGCCCCACGAGCACCCAGCAGGCCGCCGCCCTGCCCTCCATCGGCTGCCACTGCGCCCGCACCAATGCCGGCTGCACGCGACTGCACACTCGGCACACGCCCGGCTGCTTGCAGCCCTGCAGGAACAACGCAACAATACCAACATGTCAGCACAACTAAATTGAGGAGAATTGCCTGGCAATGTAACATGGCAGGTTGCATGGTATCATCAAATGACTAGTTACAGCTCTACTGCACCCTCTTGCATGCAAACAGTTGCCACCCTGCTGTTCACCAACGCAGCCGGCCACCCACCTAGCGCATGCTTTTGTGCCATCACTGCCGCCATCTGCGCGCTTGGCGACACAGACCCTCCAGGAGGCGTCCGGGGGCCCACCCCTCCCCTGCTGCTGCTCGGCACTCCACCAGCAGCCACCCCGGCCCTGCTGCTGCTTGGCACACCAGCAACACCCCTGCTGCTGCTGCTGCTTGGCACACCAGCAACACCCCTGCTGCTGCTGCTGGGCACGCCTGCTGCCGCCACTGCCTTAGCTGCCTGCAGCCTGCTCAGCACACTCGGCCCCACTCCATTGCCATACGGCGACAGCCCCCTGCCAGCTGCTGCTGCTGCTGCTGCACCAACGGGATGGATGTTGTTATGGCTGCCGCCAGACGGGGGCCGCACCCCAGCTCCTGCTGCTGAACCTGCTGCACCTGCCACTGCCAGGCGCGAGCTGGGCCCACGCGGGCTGATGCGATTCTCCTCCGGGTGCCCCACCTGCCTCCTGCCAGCCACAGGTGCCTGCAGGTACGGTGAACCCATTGCAACACCGCTGCCACCACGCACAAGCCCGCCCCTCGCTGCTGCACGGTCTGCTGCCGCCTGCATTGCTGCTGCCATGGCTGCCGCCCCTGGCGCTGCTGCTGCTGCTGCTGCTGCGCTGCTGCGGCTGCTTGGCAGGTAGCTGGAGGGCTCCTGTGATGGCGGCTGTGCTGAGCCGTAGCTGGGCTTGGGCAGGTGGTGCAGCAGCAGCCGTATGTCACGCGGCACATGGATGGTGGGCAGTAGCTGCGCGGCACCACCGCTGGGTGCTGGCGTCATCTCTGCCATGCCTGCAAGACACAGCGAGTGCAAGCCGCAGCAGCACGTATCAGCCCACTGTAGTTTGGAAGCAATGTACAACATCACAGCAAGCTGCCACATCACTCTTCACCAGCACACGAGGCAACTCACTTGGGACAGCGTCCAACGGTGGCAGCGGGCAGCGCACACCATCCGGAATAGCGTGCAGCCATGGCGCCGCCTCGCTGCTGTTGAGTATGGCCGCGCAGGTGGGGCGTCGTCGGGGGTCCTTGTTGAGCAGCGCGTGGGCCACCGCCACCAGGCCTGCGCTGTAGGGCTGGCCCGGCTTGAGCGGCGCAAAGCTGCCCAGGATGATCTTGTTCTTGAGCTCGTTCAGCGAGCGAGCCTCGAACGGCAGCCTGAGAATGACAAGTGCGACACATGATGAGGATGGATTACAGAGAGCTGGCGTTCTATGGGGTGCAAGGGCTGACCAGCTGGTGCTATGGCAAGGCAAAAACGGCGGCATTCACACAAGTGGTCAAAAACGGCGGCATTCACACAAGTGGTCAAAAACGGCGGCATTCACACAAGTGGTCAAAAACGGCGGCATTCACACAAGTGGTCACACAGCTGCCGCCTGCTCACCTGTAGGTCATCATCTCGTACAGCACGCCTCCCAGGGACCACAGGTCGCTGCTGTAGCCGTAGCGCAGCCCACGCCACACCTCGGGCGCCATGAACACAGGCGTGCCTGCAAGCAGCAGCAGCAGCATTGACAACGAATGCCACATGAGTAATGTGTGTCTGCAAGTATCTCTGTGGTGGAGTGCAACAACATACCATTGGGCCCCAGATCATACAACGGCCGCAAGTATGTGCATACACTGGTCACCACAGTGCCAGCCAGCCCTATACCAGTTGCCACCCGCGGCTCACCTATGGTGGTCTGCGCGTAGTGCGCCTTGGTCAGCGCCTTGGCCACGCCCAGGTCGCCCACCTTGACCACGTTGTCGGGGCACATGAAGATGTTGGCGGGCTTGATGTCGCGGTGGATCACGCACGTCTCGTGGATGGCCTGTGGGAACAACAGCGCGGCGGAGGGTACAGCAACATTCTTGAAGACGTTTCGCAGCCACAAGAGATGACCCTGCCACACAACTCCCGTCACTGCTTACCCGAGACAACCAGCAGCCTCAAAGCGCACATGTTGCAGGGCAGTTGCCCAACATCCGTTAGCTGTGGTGCCACTAATGCCATATCACTGCTGCCCTGCAAGCTCTTGCCTGGCTGCTGTCCGGTGCTTCTGCGTCCGCTCCTCTGCACAGACACTGCTGCAGCTGCCCCTACTACAACCACCACTGCTGCTCCCTCCCGGCCACCCCTCCAGCTGCTGCTGCCCTCCAGCCCAGCGCCCCACCTGCATGCCCTGGCACAGCTGCAGGAAGATCTGCCACACGGTGGCCTCTGGCAGCGGCAGCTTGCTGGCTGCTGCCGCCTTGATGAAGCTGGCCAGGTCGCCAGCGGGCGCGTACTCCATCACAATGCACAGCTTGTTGCCTGCGGCAGGAGCAGCAGCAGCAGCAGGAGAAGCCACAGCATTGTACAGTGGGTTGCAGGAGACAGGTTTCAATACAACACAGGTTACAATAGCAGAACCAAGAAAGCCAGGGTTGCCTTGGCGTGGGAGCGGTGGCTGCTGAATCATGTGCTGAGGTGCAACCCCTGACACTCCAGGAATCGGCAAGGCAGGCTGCTGCTGTCTGCTGCATCTGCACAGTTGCTGCTAACAATACAGTTGCAGCTATGCCTGCTTCTGTTGCACAGTAAGTTCCTCTGCCAACATAATGTGGTGCACAGCGCGCAGCCCCTGCTGGAACACTTTCAGAAGCGGCTGCTGCTGTCCCCGGCTTCATATCAATGCCATCACTGCTCACTGGCAGCAGCAGTTCAACTGCAGGCGCGCACCTGCGAGGAAGGTCTCATGGTGTCGCACCACGTTTGGATGTCCCATGCTGCCCAGCACGCGTATCTCGTTCACCGCGTCTGCGCGCTCCTTGGGCCCCATGCGGCCCAGGTCTGTCTCCTTCATGGCGTACACCTCGCCGTCAGCCAGCCGCTGCACCTTGTACACCGTGCCATAGCTGCCCTTGCCCAGCGCCTTGAGCACCTGGGGGGAGATGACCGAAGGGCAGAAGAGTGCAGAAGAGTTGCAGGCAACGCAGTGCATGTTGAAGATGTGGTGAGGGTGCGAAGCATGGCAGGGAGAAGGTGGTGCATAACGTATGCTTGCAAGTTGGGTGAGCATGTTGAAATATGGAAGTTGCCATGAGAGATACGGCTATTCAGGGTTGAAGATTAAAGACAGACAGAGGGGAGGCTACAGTGGCAAGCACTAGCAGAAGCCTGTTGCTGCTGCATGAGCTGCTGCTGTAGCTGGCTGTGAGTGACGCCTTCCCATGCAGCCTGTAGCTGCTGGTAATACTGTTGCATCGCTGCTGCACATGTTTCGTGACTAGGTGCGCTGTGCTGCAGATACTCAACATCTTGTGTCACTCGCCATGTGCAGCTGTATGCTGCTGCTCATGTGCGTGCACATGCTGCAGCTGATGCATACTCCAGGTGCCAAGCAGGCCCACCAAAGACAAGCTAGTTTAACCTTGTATGTTAGGTTTGCTGGTTCACCCACCTTGAACTTGGGCTGCACAGGCTGGGCCATGGCTACCACCTCCTCTGCTGCCTGTTGGGTGCTAGCAACGGGCCACAGCGCTAGCTGCCAGCGGGACAGAGCCCGAGCTGAGCACAACAACTAATATAGCTGCCTCCGAGCTCCTCGTAGCGGGCGGAGCCGGCTATGCCACTGCTTTGGGCTCCCCGCCAACTTTCGCGCGCACAACTCCCAAAGCTGACAGTGGCCCAACTCTGAACTTCTAGGAATGGTAAAGCAGAACCAAAACTTTGTGAGTGCTTTCAGCAGCGATTATGGCTGCTAACACCGGGGTCCTGAACCTGCTATCCGACAGATAACCAGATTCTATGTGCAACTTTATATACAGGACTGTACAGTGTTGAGTATATCTGGGCGCTCGGCACATGAGGTGCCTTCGGCGACTGGCAACTCTGCAGAGCAATACCCTCAGCAGGTGACACCAAGCTCAGCGTGTCGATGAAGTGCCCGTGCTCTACGGCTGCGTATCATTAAAGGTTATATAATCCCAATATGATTCAAAACTAGGGCTCCGATATCTGTGCGTTGCAAGTGCTGGGCCAGCCCCGCTGGTGATAACACCCTGGTCACCACCATGGCTGGCCAGCAAGCATGGGCAGCACAAGCAGCATGCATACAGCATTGTGATGACGAGACGAAACGTTGTTGTGTGTGAGCATCATACGGCTGCAGAAGAGCAGCTGCTCCTGTTCCTGCTGGTCAATGCCGGCAATGCAACAGCAGCACGTGCACGTGATCCAACAGGAGCACACCAACCATCTGCCTGAGCTAGCTGCACCTGCCCCCGGCGCAACAACTGCGCGCTCCATGCTGGCAGACCTCACAACCAGTCAGCCATTTTTTGGATCAGATCAGGCGTTCATGTTGTCAGCTGACCAAGAAGTCAGCCATGCAATGGTGCCTGTCGCTAGCACAAACCACTGGTGTGACACCCAACATGCTAGCGCTGTGATAAGCAGCAGCACATTGAACGTAGCAAGCAAAGCAAGCAAGCAAGCAAGCAAGCAAGCAAGCAAGCAAGCAAGCAAGCAAGCAAGCAAGCAAGCAAGCAAGCAAGCAAGCAAGCAAGCAAGCAAGCAGAGTGACACGAACCGCTCATAAGTTGGTGCTGACTATGCAACATTTGCAGGCACTTTGCACTCATATGCCTTCTCCGTCGTACCCCATCCCCTTGCCTTGTGCCTGATCAAAGCTGCCTAACACACTCGGCGCCGCAGCACCAGGCCTGCTGACTGCTGCTTGGCGCGGCGGACTGCCAGGTTCCAGCAGTGCTGCAGACATTGGTTGCAGCTGCTGCTGCTGCTGTGGCTGCTGCACTCTCTGCAGGTAATTGCTACTGCTGCTGCTGCTGCTGTTGCTGCTGCTGACCTGCGCTTGAACTGCTTCAGCTGCCTCCTGCTGCTGCTGCTGTTGCCGGACCCCATCTCCACTAGTGCTCCTGCCGCTGCCCTTCCTGCTGCTTTTCCGCTTGCTGCTGCCTTGTTGCCGCTTGCTGCTGCTGCTGCTGCTGCTGCCTGGCATCACCACAGGAGGCACCCTGTATCCTTCCTCAACAGTTTGTCGTATCACATGGCTGGCAATGTATAGCCCAAACAGGCCAGGAATGTAGCTGCTGGTGCCAAAGTAACTCTTCTTGTACTGCTGCTTAGTCAGCGCCAAACTAGCAGGCTTTGCCAGCTCATCACTAAACACAACTGTCACACCACTGCCCACACCAGCCTTACGTAACCCCCGCCGTACCACTGCTGCAAACGCGTCATTGTATGTTTCGCTGATGTCAGCAAGCCTCACCCTACTGGGGTCTAAACGGCCCCCTGCACCCATGCTGCTAACGACGTGTGTGCCTGCTGCGTGCCCTGCCAGCAGCAGGGCCTGCTTTGGGGCCACGCTGTCGATGCAGTCTATTACGTAATCGTACGTCTGCTCCTGCACCAGTGCTGCTGCTGCCACGGGGTCCAGGAAGTCCTGCGGGTGAGAAAAGCATTTGCAGGGCCAGACAGCAAAGCCTTACACGAGTGCCTCAACTTCAGCAGGAGCCTGAATGAGTGCTGCATGTCATGCTGCACGATCAGTGAGGACCAACCTCAGCGCCACCTGGCAGACTACAATCAAATGCATGCGTGATGTAGCGCTGTGTGCATCGCGTACATAGCAGCTGCTGCTGTTGCTGCTGCTGCTGCAGTATGCTGGCCGCAGTCGCACCTGCTTCACTGTCAGACGCAGTGCTGGGTTGATGTCCCGCAGCCGTGCCGCCACCGCCTCTGCCTTCAGCTGCCCCACGCTGCTCCGCAGAGCTGGCAGCTGCCTGTTGCGGTTGGTGGTGTCGATGCTGTCACCATCCTGCAAGCAGCAGCAGCACACACAAACAGGTTGCAGCAACGGGTTGCATGTGTCGTGCCACTGATACAACAGCTGCAACTGATTAGGGTATGCCACGGCAGTGCGACAGATTCATCAGTACCGCGCGAATACACCAGGCTGCTGGATGTGATAACTGATTGCAGGAACTTTCAGGCTAGCTTCAGCTGGTGCAGAGCTATGCCCATGTCATAACGTCAGCTGCAGGTCATGCTGATGCTGCAGGCAGCATGTGTAGGCTGCTGGCAGTTGCCTTGCAGGTCACAGTCTGCTCACGAGCTGTATGAACTCAGCAGTAGGCTATCGCCAGTAGCTGCCTCATGTATGCAGGGTGTGGATTCCTGGCAGCACTGCATGCTGAACCCCTGGAAACGCTTGTCCTGCAAGCACACCACACTGCTGCTGCTTGACACATGAGGTGCGGCAAGCAACACGCAATCAACTGGTACCGGCAAGATGCAGTGACCCGACTCACCACAATGGAAAAGTGTGTCCTGCAAGCACAACACACTGCTGCTGCCTGACACATGGGCTGTGGCCAGCAACATGCAATCAACTGCTATCAACGACTGTAACCAACATGATGCAGCTCACCACGATGGTCATAGCGCCTACTCCAGCTCTGCACAGCAGCTCCGCAGCAAAGCTGCCAACCCCACCCAGCCCTACCAGCAGCACATTCAGCGCTGCCAGCTTGTCGAGCCCCTCCTGACCAACCAGCAGGCGCGTCCGCTGCAGCCAATCATCGTCTACTGGAAGATGCGGCTGCTGTTGCTGCTGATGCTGCTGCTCCAGTGGAGCTAAGCTAGCACCTGCACCTGCTGCACATGCGGTGCTGCTGCTGGGGCCAGTACTGCTGCTGCAGCAGGCTGCACTGACGTGGCAGCCAATTGGCCAGCATGGAAGGCAGCAGACAGGTATATGGTATAATGATGGAATCGTCATGCACATGCGTACAGTGCCTCTTGTCGAGTGTACAAGCAGAGCCATGGTGCGCGATGGGCTGGGCCCTGCAGCAACGAGCACGTCAATGCTTTGATAACCAATTAGTACACGAGCAGTACGCCGGACAACAGCTGTGCGCGCGCATACAAGCGAGTGTTACAGGACGGGACTCCAAGTCACCAGGAACTTGTTACCTGCACCAGCACAGCTCCCCTGCGTATGCCAGCGACGCCCATATCCAGCTCAAACTACACATCATAGCACATTCAACATGGACGACCTGTTCGGATCCGCGCACGAGCTTGAGCAGAGCCACATTCAGGAGGGCGCCAGGGATGGCAAATGGTGATTGCGTGGCGTGATCTACTGCTGTAGATGCGCGCCAAGGCATCAAAAACATCACCTGAACATCGTTGCTCCTCCACCGCAGGGATGGCATGCGGACAGGACTTGCAGAAGGCAGGGCTCTGGGGCTACAGAAGGGCTATGAGATAGGTGCGCCGCTACAGCAGCAGCCACACATGCATGAAAGCATGCTTGCATAGTAAATAACACGATGTAACTTAGCTGATATACGTTCGTGTTGATGTGCGCTGGCTTGCAGGGATTGAGGTGGGGCACTATGCAGGCTGTGTGCGCATGTGGCGCGCGCTGCAGCAGCAGCAGCCTGGCAGCATACCAGCCAAGGTGGAACGCAGCATAGCTGCAATGGAAGAGTGCCTGCTGCAGTACCCGCTGTATCAACCGCAGGTAAGCTGCAGGGCACACAGGCGTTACAGCAGCAGCAGCAGCAGCAGCGGCAGCAGCGTGAGCATCAGGTGCATTGCTGCTGGTGCTGCTGCTGTAGCAGCAGCAACGCATGATGCAGTTGCCCGGCGCTGCAGCACTTCGGTTACATCGTAGGCTTGGTCATGTTGCCACAACAGGAATTCAGTGACGTGTCAATCGAGTTGTCTCTTTCTGCTGGGGCTGCTGTGCGACTAGGCCATAACATACTTGAGCAGGCTGCACAAAATCACCCATACTTGCTCATGCACCCTAACATCATATGTCTCTGTGTCTGACCTTACTACTGCTGCTGCTGCTGTCATCAGGACGAGGACTTGCATGAGCTGCTGGAGCAGCTGCGGGGCAAGTACAAAACGGTGCTGGCAGGCCTAGGGCTCAACGCAGCAGACTACGGCAGCAGCAGCAGCAGCAGCAGCACTGGCGGCGCTGGCGCTGGCAGTGGCAGCAGCAGCAGTGTGGCAGCTGCTGGTGCTGGACAGCAGCCTGTGTCACTAGCATTCTAGTGTGTTAGATGTGTTGCGCTTCTGGTCATGAGTGTGTAGTGCTGCACACTGTGAGTCACAGGTGCATGCTTGCATTTGGAAGGCTGCACTTGAGTGACGTGTGTAGCAGCTGCAAAACCTTTGCAAATGTTTGGAGCTTGCAGCACGACCGTGCCGCATCAGTCAGTGCATCATCATGATTGTTTGGGTTGTCTTTACTGCTGCAAGTGCAAAAGTTTTGTTTGGTTGTTGGTCCACTGAATGCCAATGCCTCCTGCAGGTTGCGGCAACGGCCAGCGCTGAAACAGTGCGCGGTGTATTTGTGTACTGATTGTTTGGGTTGTCATTACTGCTGCAAAGGCAAAGGCTTTGTTTGGTTGTTGGTCCACTGAATGCCAATGCCAGTGCCAATGGGCTACGCGGCAGTTTTTTAGCCTGTATGCTGCACCTGCATCTGCCTCTCAGCAGATGCAGGCGCCGGACCTGAGGCCGCTTGTGAAAAGTCCACTGTAGCTGTAACATTTCATCAGTCTGAAGCATGTTGAACGCTGTCGATCACGCCGCATGATGATGATCATCATCAACAGTGATGCTTTGAGACCGAACATTGATGTCCCAACATAGCATGTGCACGGAACTTTACAGCAGGCTGCTGGCAGACTCAATGACTTGGAGTCAGGGGCTGTTCGGCAGGCTGTAAACATCCAAGGTAAGGTCTTAAACGGCTATCACTGACGCTGGCAGCAGGTAGCGGCTATCTGCGGAATGAGACGGCCGCAAACAAACAAACAAACAAAGGCCAAAGCCAGCAGCTGGAGTGGGCGCTGCCACCTCACGCACCCACGGCCCAGCTAGAGCTTGAAGCGCTCAACATGATGTGAAAACGCTGACAGCTTCAAGTTCGTCAGCCAGCGTTGCACCTATGCTGCCAGCCAGCCACTGGTAAACCCATCAAAATTGTGCGCTGCAGAACCAGCCGCAAGGCAAGCAGATGTCCTGGGCAGCACACTGCTGTACATCAAGGGATAGGCATTGGCTTGGAGCTGGCCTGATTCCAGTTTTGCGTACTGTAGACACTTCGCAACAAGCGGGCCGTGAAAGATGCATGCCAGTTCTCCCGCAACCACTCCTAAAACACTAGACAAAACAGCCAACGTCACCAGCAAGTAGAGTGCAACATAGGGTGCCGCATGGCACACCAGTCACAACCCACAAGTGGCACTGCTGAGACACTTGCGCAGCAGCCATGCAGCAGACGCCAGCGGGCCTCAGCCGTTGACCAAGCACCACACGTCAGCACCAATGCACCAGTCCATACCTGCCACACCCCTCCATGATACAGAAGCCACACCACTGTTGTACATACTTACTACACTACCCACACTTACACACAACAGGCGAGCTGCTGTTGCTGTCATGACATGCATGACGCCCTCAACTTGCTGCATGCTGCAAAAACATACTGGCACAGCGCTGCTGTGTTGAAAGTGCACAGTTGAACGTGTCACTTCCACCACTTGCTCCACAAAAGGCCTCAACACTGGAAGCAGTCGTATGAGCCAAAACCATGCCCAGTGAAAACAACATAATCCCCCACCCGTGGACAATGTGACGGGTCCGCCTGAATGCTGGCGTTGTGTCACTCAAAAGTGCACGGTTGCGCGTATGGCAATGGCGTTGATGCTGTGGCTTGACTGGGTAACATGAAGATGACGACCCTGATGCACGGGTTGAGGGGGTTTGGGTTTGGGGGGCTGCGTGTAACAGCAGAAGCGCACTGTTGCGCGGATGGTGTCCACCACTCGCTCCACAAAGGCATCAGAATATGAGCTCAGAAGCGCACGGTTGCGCAGATGGCGTCCACCACTCGCTCCACAAAAAGGCATCAGAATATGAGCTCAAAAGCGCACTGCTGCGCGGATGGCGTCCACCACTCGCTCCACAGAATGCATCACATCAGAAATTGATCTCAGAAGCGCACGGTTGCGCGGATGGCGTCCACCACTCGCTGCACAGCAGGCCTCAGCGGGCCTCAGCAGCCTCTGACTGGTCCACCTGCATGGTGGCCTTTGTAAAAAATCCAGAAGCGCACAGTTGCGCGGATGGCGTCCACCACTCGCTCAACAGCACGCCTCAGCAGGCCGTCAGACTGGTCCACCCATGGTGGCGGTTTGTACAAAACTAAGAAGCGCAGGGTTGCGTGGATGGCGTCCACCACTCGCTCCACAGCAGGCCTCAATACTCGCAGGCAGTTGTATGCCCAGTGGAATGCGCCGCAACCATGCCCAGTGGAATCATTGTAATCCGCCCCTTCCCCTCGGCCTATCTGACGGGGCCGCTTGAATGGTGGCGTGTTGTGGTGCTCAGAAGCGCACGGTGTCGCGTATGGCGTCCACCACTCGCTCCACGCCTGGCAGGTACAGCGGCTCAAACACCAACGGGAACGGTGTGTCCGCGCCACACACCTGCAGCGCAAGCACCGAAACATTGGCGGCAGGTGATAAATCAACGCAAGTCGACACAGGTGCGCAGTGATAAGTGAGCCGTAGCTGCTTGAAGTGTGTCCTGCAGGGAAATCCCACCCAGTGAAATGGGCAGGACAGTTGGGAGTTGAAAACATATCAAGGCAAGGCACCTATAGGCACGTGCTCACTCGCGCAGTTGGGGCCACCAGGCTCAAGGAACACACCTTGCTGACCTCATGCAACACTGGTGACAAGCTCAGCACCAAAGCCATCAGCAACAGACATGCCAGAAGTAACATAACATAACACAGCCATGCTCACCCGCACTGACAGTGCCTCCAAGCTCAAGAAGCACTTGCTGCAAATGTCTCTTTGGGGAAGGCCTGTTGTTACAAGTTTGGCCAGTGCTATGCAACAGAAAGCTCAGCAGCAAAGCCACCAGTAATAGAATAAACAGAAGCAACAAGAGGTACAAGAACAACAGAAGCAAATGACGAAAGGACCCTCACCCGCACTGGTGGTGCCTCCAAGCTCAGGAAGCACCTGCTGCTGACTTCAGCCACCAGCTCACCAGCAGAGCCTCCAGTGACAGAAGCAACAAAAGCCTTTGGTTGGCCACAAGAGGTACGAAAAAAGACACGAACATAACAAAGAGATCCTCACCCGCACTGGTGGTGCCTCCAAGCTCAGGAAGCACCTGTTGCTGACCTGCGCCACCAGCTCAGCAGGAAAGCCTCCCGTGATCAAATCACTGGAAGTAACAAGATATACAAACATAACAGAAGTAAAAAACACAGTGATCCTCACCTGCACTGGCGGTGCCTCCAAGCTCAGGAAGCACCTGCTGCTGACTTCAGCCACCAGCTCAGCAGCAAAGCCGCTGGTGACAGAATAAACAGAAGAAACAGAAGTAACAAGAGCAACCAAAGTAACACAAGTAACAGAATGATCCTCACCCGCACTGGCGGTGCCTCCAAGCTCAGGAAGCACCTGCTGCTGACTTCCGCGACCAGCTCAGCAGCAAAGCCGCTGGTGAGGGGCGCCTCGTGGCTCACCAGCAGCCGGCCAGTCTTGTTGACGCTAGACGTCACAGCCTGCAGAGCCACACAGGGCGCAGTACAGTGGGTCACAACAGCGTCGCATGCGTGCGCAGCATTGCATGCAGGGGAGCCTCGTGGCTCACCAGCAGCCGGCCCGTCTTGTTGACACTGGACGTCACAGCCTGCAGCCACACACAGGGCGCAGTACAGTGAACATGACAGCGTTGCCATGCATGCGCAGCCTTGCATGCGGGAGTGAGGTGTCTCTGCTTGCTTTTCTCTGCTAGAGTGCGGCTGCGTGTACACACAGTCAGCCAAGCACCAGATGAGCGATGCACGGCCTCAGGTTCAATTGATGACACCTGGAAAGGTGAGGCAATAGCATCGTTTGTGCATGTTGCTGATGGATCCAGCAGCTGCTAATTGATCAAGTGGAGGCTCAGCAGTCACCCCTGCCAGCCGCACCTGCAAATCTTATCGTAACGACGTGCGCACTCACAACTCAACCTGCCACGTCCACATGCTGAGCAGCGCTGCTCAAATAAGCTCAACCACTGCTGTCAATGTGAGTCAGCAGATGTAGCAGCAGCCGCACCTGCACGTCCCATGGCAGCAGGCTGCGCACTCACAAATCAACCTGCCATGAGCACATGCGGCCCAAACCACAGCTAAGCTACTGCCGCCAATGTGAGTCAGCAGATGTAGCATCAACCGCACCTGCAAGTCCATGGCAGCAGGCTGCACAGGTCCGAACCGCAAGGTGGCACTTGGCGCACTCATGAGTCAACCTGCCACAAACACACGCTGCTCAAACAACAGCTCCCCCACTGCTGCCAGCATGAGTCAGCCGCACCCGCACGTCCATGGCAGCAGGCTGCACACTCACAAGTCAACCTGCCACAACCACATGCTGAGCAGCGCTGCTCACATGACAGCTCAACCACTGCTGCCAGGCGAGTCAGCTGATGTAGCAAAGTATGTTGCTGCTAGCAGCGCACCTGCACGTCCCAGGGCAGCAGGCTACGCACTCACAACTCAACGTGCCGCAAATAACAGCTATATTACAGCTGCCAATGGCAGTCGGCCTCACCTGCACGTCTCAGTTCAGCAGGCTGCGCACTCACAACTCAACGTGCCGCAAATAACAGCTATATTACAGCTGCCAATGGCAGTCGGCCTCACCTGCACGTCCCAGGGCAGCAGGCTGCGTAGGTCCAGCACCTCACAGCTGATGCCGTCAGCGTCAGCAACAGCTTGCGCAGCCTGGGCAAGCACGTGCACCTGCAGACATCAGATGTAGCAGTAGCAAATGTAGCAGCAGCAGCAGCAGCAAGGCGTCAGCGTCAGCCACAGCCTGTGCAAGCACGTGCACCGGCAGCCATTGGTTGGAAATGTAGCAGCAGCGGCAGCAGCAAGGCGTCAGCGTCAGCCACAGCCGCCGCAGCCTGCGCAAGCACGTGCACCTGCAGACATGAAATGTAGCAGCAGCAGATGTAGCAGCAGCAGCAGCAGCAGCAAGGCGTCAGCGTCAGCCGCTGCCTGCGCAGCCTGCGCAAGCACGTACACCTGCAGACATCAAATGTAGCAGCAGCAAATGTAGCAGCAGCAAATGTAGCAGCAGCAGCAGCAAGGCGTCAGCATCAGCCACAGCCTGCGCAAGCACGTGCACCTGCAGGCATATGGGTTGCAAAGTCAGCAATTGCAGCAGCAGCAGCAGCAAGGCGTCAGCGTCAGCCATAGCCAGCACAGCAATGAGCAAGCACGTGCACCTGACAGCATATGGGGTGGAGAGTCAGACAACGCAGCAGAAGCAGCAGCAAGGCGTCAGCGTCAGCCACTGCCAGAACAGCAATGAGCAAGCACGTGCACCCGTGTGTCCCCGTACAGCAGCCACGGCAGTGTCAATTCACATGCGCAGCTCCTGTGCTTGGCTCTGCGCTGCTGCCACAACTGAATGAATTGCATCCACAGCGTGCACTGCTGCCAAAGCGTATGTTCAGTGCAGCTCACCTGTGCTCCCCATCCGATGAGTGTGATGTCGCTGCCCTCACGCAGCAGCTGCGCCTGGCCCAGCGGGATGGTGTACTCGCCAACTGGCACCTCCTCCACTGAGGTGCGGTAGCTGCAGGCGGCAGCAGCAGCAGCAGTGCAGGCAGCAGCAGCAGCACTCAAACGAGGCCAGTACAGCAAGTTGATCATAAACCTTTGAGATGACACTGATACAGCTCAAACAACTGCTGCTGCGCCGCCAAGTATAGCAGACGACCACTTGTGTGCAACTTTACGGCATCATGCTGCCTCATACTATGCTAGCATGCAAACGTGGTGACCCTGGCAAAGAAGCCACACAGCGCGCTGCACAGCACATGCTTTCAGCTGCTCAAGGGTACAGCAGTTGACGTCATCTTTTTTGATGGTGACTTACAGCATCTTTGGCTCGAAGAACAGGCAGGGGTCTGGGTCTTGGATGCAGGACAGCAGCAAGCCTGCAGCAGCAGCAGCAGCAGCAGCGAGCACAGCACAGCTGAAGCATTCGATGCTGCGTGTGCGTGTGCTGCTGCTGGAAATCCTGCGCCCCTGTCAGGACATCACAACACCGCTGCCATTGCTGCTGTTGTGCTGCTGTGCACCTCACGCCACCATGCACTACTGCACTTCACGGCAGCAGCTGCCACATGCAGTCAGCTACTCAAGCCTACTTGCTGGCATGGGAGGTTGCTGCTTGGTTCAAGTATGCACAGTGCCGCCCTCACCCTTGGCTTGTGCATGTGCATGTGCTTGTGCTGCTGCTGGCAATCCCAAGCCCGTGTCAAGAACCCACGACAATGCGGCGATGGCTGCAGCAATGACTGCACCTCACCACACCATGCGCTGCTGCACTTCACCGCAGCAGCTGCCCTGTACAGTCAGTTAGATCAGAATTCAACCTGCTGGCATGCGCTGCTGCTGCTGCTTGGTTCGCATGTGAGCAGTGCCGGGCTCACCCTTGGCTTGTGCTGGGCTGGATGGCACGACCACTTTGAGGCCAGGCACGTGCGTGAAAAACGACTCCACGCTCTGGCTGTGGTAGTGGCCGCCATGGCCCACGGCACCTGAGGCAGCAGTCGCAATATACAATATGCAGCAAGATTACGTTAGGGCAGTTGCTTGCATAAGTTGCACATAATGCCTTCAACCTAGTTCAACGGCCAGTTTCAACTGTGTGGTCATCTCCAGGCAGGCAGCAGATGAAGCACAAACGGTCAAGAGCTTCAGGTGCAAGCAATGCGCCCTACTCTGCATGCTGACTGCAGTGCTGGTATGGCATGCGCGCTGCACAGCACATCTGCTCAAGAACGTGCCGGATGTTCCTGCTTGCTTGCTCTCCAGCCGGAGTGCTGCTGTCTGCTCATGTGCTCACCGTAGGGTGCTCGCACTGTGAGGCCGCCAGCTGTGAAGGTGCCGCCGCTGCGGTACCTGCAAAGCATCATCAGTGAGGCAGCAGCAGCCTGTGGTGATCAGTC
This sequence comes from Tetradesmus lagerheimii, assembly GCA_902809745.2. Classification (NCBI taxonomy): domain Eukaryota; kingdom Viridiplantae; phylum Chlorophyta; class Chlorophyceae; order Sphaeropleales; family Scenedesmaceae; genus Tetradesmus; species Tetradesmus lagerheimii. The sequence continues at coordinate 20,616 of CADDIJ020002384.1, read as the reverse complement.
TGCAGACAGCCCACACTGGTACGACGCACTGTTTTGAGGGCTGCCTGGCACTGTGGCTTCAACCTGTTACGTGTCAGGAACACAGGCCTGCAACTGCTGCACAAGGTGCTCAGCCACGTGTGTGGCCGTGGCGCACCTGTACTTTGCTGCCTCGTTGACCAGCTGGTCAAAGGCAGGCCTGCACATGCTGCACATGGGGTTGTGTGTATATCCATGCAGATGGCCGCAGGCTTCGTGGCCCACCTGTACTTTGCTGCCTCGTTGACCAGCTGGTCAAAGGCAGGGTAGATGTAGTCTGCGAACTGGATCTCGGCAACAGGCGTGTAGCCCTGGCTGGCCAGGCCAATGGCAAAGCCAACAATGCCCTGCGGCACATAGGAGTGCAGCATAAGTAGTAACTGTTGGAAGAACCCAGGCACACAGGGAACAGCCGACAATGCCCTGCAGCGGCACACAGCAGCAATGCCATAACAGCGGCACACAGGGAACAGAGTTGAGAGGGCGGCGGACTGCTGTGGAACACCTCGATAATGATATGTCAAGCCTGTTGCTGAGCTGGTGCAAGATAACTGGGTTGGTGGGTGTTATAACACAGCCCCTGTAACCCTGGCTGGACAGGCCAGTCGCACAGCCAACGATGCCTTGTTTGTTGGGAAGCCGATTCCAGTGACAGCGAGGGCATAGCACAGGCAGCGAAGCGTAGCAGAGGGCAGCTAGCAGGTACAACCACCCCCAGACCATGGCATGAGGCATAGAATGTATGCACTGGCAGTGGCTGTAGCCGTGGCTGGCGAGGCTGACGGCAACACCACCAACACATGGATCACCGGAGCAGCAATTGAATGCCATCTACAAAAAACCCGCACAACACAGTAAAATGCAGCACACATTGACCAAGTTGCAGTGACAGCGCACACAGCAAGTACACAAGCGGCTATGCGTGCGCGGCACCACAACCGACCCCTCTGAGAAGCCGCACCACCTGCCGCAAGGCTTGCAGCGCTTGCTGCCACCACACACGGTGATTGATCCTCCACTGCCGCCTCCACCAACTGACCCCACTGGGAGGCCGGCTATTCACTGCAAGGCTTGCAGCGCATGCTGCCACCATACATGGTGATTGTTCCAGCACTGCTATTGTTCCTCCACTGCCGCCTCACCTGCTCGCAGAGCGGCGTGTTGAACACGCGCCTGCCGTAGCGCTCCAGCAGGCCCACGGTGCAGCGGAACACGCCGCCAAACGCCACATCCTCACCAAACACCAGCGCCCTGGAAGCAGAAAACAGGTGAGGCGGGGCAGACACGTGTGTCAGAAGGGTGCAGATATGCACTTAAGTGCGGAGCAAGGAAACATCCTGCAGCAAGAAGTACTGCAGGAAACGAGTCCTGCTGCCAGCATGACAGAAAAGGCGGCAATCCTGAGTGGACTGGCGTGCAGCTGCATGTTGTACTTCGCATACACATAATTTGATACATTCGTTCGAAGTCAGCCTACTACTTGTACAGCTGGCGTCGAATGCATATCATCAAGTCGGGTTGGGTGCCAGTGTGTCCTCACTTGTCATTGCTGTCCATTGCTTGGTGCAGCGCTTCATTTACAGCATTGCACAGGTTCAAAGGTTTGGTGTCGCCATCCTGAGCTTCTGACATGGACAGGCTATGCACGCCATGCTGCTGCTGGTGTTGTTGCTGCTGTTGTTGCTGCAGTTGGTGCGGGAGAGTGTGCATCTGACGTGCCAAGGTCCAGCCCCTGCTACCACGGTCAAGCAATGCTGCTAGAGGTTCTGCCTGTGATCCTAGCAGTGCCAGCAAGTGCCTGCTCAACACAGAAGCATTAGCAACTGACATGCTGCTACTGCTGCACAACTGGCCCACAGCGTCGTTTGTGATCTAAGCTCAGTATCAGTCTAGGACCAGTACGGAATGAACGACTGGAAGCGTCATAGGCCGACTCGCTCTACATAGCCAAGGATCGTCAGCTTGTCCCGTTCTAACAGCCCAGTCAGAGCTTTGGTACTGCTGACACAGCACTCGCCACATCATGCAGGCACAGCCCAAACCATGTGATCTGACCTCCTGGCTGCTATCGCCGGTGGCCGTGGGATCACAGATATGGACGTAGGATTGGCGCGGAAGCGTTACATATACGTGTCGGTGTTCCTTTCGAACCCTTGGCACGGGACAAAATGCTCTCGCTCTCCAAGCTCTCAAGGCTGTCCACCAAATTGCTGAGAGCATCGGTTTGTTCATCATACCACTCTAAAGTGCAATTGAGCAGCAAAGAAGCACAACAACTGCAGAGGCGCGTGAACGCCATGGCATCACAGCAGGAGTCAGCATGCTGCTGCGGCAACCATAACACTACTTCTCATAAACACTCTTTTGATGGGCTGCTGGCGGCAAACAGGTGCGTTGTGCTCCCGCACAGGCCTGTTGGCCGTGGAATGGTCACGCCTGTGGCAAAGCAGTACTAGCCGCAGCTAGCAGCACATGCTTGCATATTCCATTATAAGTTTTGTTGGTGCACGCATGTATGCCGCGGTTCAACGTGCTCCTAAACTAGGGTCGGGACTCTAGGAGAGCAGCACGCCTTAGGAGTAGTAGAGTTGGGCACGTCACCTACTGCATCCGGCACGGAACTAGATTGCATATAGTAGCTGCATGGTAACACAGCTCATTTGATGGCCAGCACAAGACCAGCAACGGCCTAGGGAGGACATACAGCCTTTGCGCAGCCACCGCTGCATGGGTGCAGCACACACCAGCTGCTGCAGCAGTGCTCAAGCACGTTGTATCACTGTTGTAAGGGTCAGACAGCATAATCTGGCCCTGCAGATTGCTAGAACGCCACCTCCTTTCTTGACATCATGCTGGCATGACATCAGTTGACCTTCGGTTGACCAGTTCCTGCAAGCGGCTCCACGCAAGCACAGCTCCGCGCGTTCCCCCGGTTGTCCATTACGCCCAGCTATCACCTATTATCCTACAGGAGCTCTCATGCTTGTGTTCACTGTCCACAAGCACACAACCCTCATGCACCTGCCATCCTGTGTCTCTGCTCCATTGTCCTGCAGGGAGTGGGCGGCTGCTGTGCGCGAGGCCGACCCTGACTTCTTCAACCGCCTGGTCAACCAGCAGCAGCCAGAGTACCTTTGGATAGGATGCTCCGACTCGCGCGTGCCGGTGCGTGACACTGTCCTGCAGCTGGTCGTAATGGAGAGACAAGCTGGCTAGTCCGACTGTCATGGCTAGTCATGGCAGAAGCACTGTGTTGTCAGTGCATCGATTTGCATGGATGTAGTTGTGTGAAGCATCCGGCATTCAGCATTCGGCTTCTGCAAGCAGCCACAAGGTAATCTTACCTAACCGCTTCCTGCCTGTCTGCCACGCCTCTCTCTTCATTCCTGCTCCTGCAGGCCAACCAGATCCTGGGCATGGCGCCTGGCGAGATCTTTGTGCAGCGCAACGTGGGCAACCAGGCCATGCACACAGACCTCAACCTCATGGCATGCCTGGAGTACGCAGTCAAGAGCCTCAAGGTAGGTGCTGGTCTGGTCTTCGCCGTGCTGGTCTTCGCCGTGCTGGCAGGAGTCTCATGCAATGTGTACAGCAGGCGTTATGCAGCACCTGCTGCTGCTGTTGCTGCTGGCTTTGGCACTTGCCGCCTTGCCAACCTTTAGCAAAATCGGTCAACAGTGGCCCACTGTTGTTGGCGCTTGCTGACATCTTGAAGCCAGCTAGCGTTGACGCTGATGATGATGCTGGTTGTCCCTGCTAAATACCCTGCTGCCCCTGCACTGCGCTGCCTTTCACAACACGCAGGTGAAGACCATCATCCTGTGCGGGCACTACAACTGTGGTGCCGTGAAGGCTGCGCTGCAGCTGCCCCACACCACACCAGGCCTGGTCAACTGCTGGATCAGCGACATCCGCGAGTGCCGCAACCAGGCAGGGGGCGAGCTGCGGGGACTGGACCCAGAGCAGCAGCTGGCAAGGTGGGCGGCACATTCTGTCAGAATGCTGTGCTGCGCCGTTGCTGCGGCCATTGCAGTTTGAGGTGTGGATGCGCGCGGCGGCAGTTTATTATATACTGGTCTGCTCTCTGCATAGCTGGCAGTGCTTTGCGTGAGCCTTGCCATACCCTGCTGCGTGCAGCTGCTTCCGCGTGCACAGGTGATCACAGCTTCTCTACACATGTCTGTAGGACTGCTGTACACGTGTCCTGGCGGCCTGGTTCATGAAGTTATATGCTGCTGCTGCTGCTGCTGCAGGCTGTGTGAGCTGAACGTGCTTCGCCAGGTATTCCACGTGGCCACCTCGCCTGTGGTGGCTGGCGCGTGGGCTGAGGGCCAAGAGGTGCACGTGTACGGCCTCATCTACGACCTGGCCGACGGACACCTGCGCAAGCTGGCAGGGCCCATCAGCGGCGACGGCAGTGAGTAGCCACACAGTACAGTCATGCATGCATGTTGCGCTGCTGATTCATAGAGCTTACTCTCATGTATAGGCACCTGGACACCATCGGTGGCATCCCATGTGCTCGATCAACACCTCACCTGGTTGCTAACTCATTGCGCCTTTTCACGGTTTTACAGACTACAACCACAGCCTGGAGGGCTTTGTGATGGACGGCCTGCGCGTGACGCGCTGCCCAGGCACGCAGATGATGCGCGTGACCAGCGCACACGACACCAGCGCACACGCACACGAGGCTGCAGCACCAGCAGGCACAGCAGGCAGCCTGCGGGGCGTTGGCGCCACTGTTGGCGCCATGGCAGTGGACTGCGGCACGATGGTGCCTGCCTCACTGTGTGCGTTACGCAAGACATGCAGCAGCAGCGATGAGGATGCGAGCAGCGACACATTCCCGATTGTGTCCTGCTCCAGCGAGCTGGTGACGAGCATCAACAACATCAACTTGGCTGAGAGCATCGCCAAGCACAAGCAGTGGACGCAGCCTGGGGATGCAGCGGGCAGCGGCAACGCTGACAGCAGCAGCATGCCAGCAAAGAGCCAAGCACAGCCTGTGCTGCAGGTTTCGGCTGTGGCTGCAGGTGCTGCCACGTGCTAGAACAGGTGGCAGCAACTTTGCTACGTGCAATTTGTGCTGCATTTGTTGGCGTGGTAGGCTGCTTGTGTTTAGGCTATGATGTATGACGCAGCTGCATGCGCTGCTTTCATGCTGCATGGCATGCAGGGCCCAACCCCGGGCTCCAGTGTCTTTCTCTCGTTCTTAGTTCTGCTGCGACGCAGGTTGTGATCTGTATGAAGCGTTGGCAATTCCATGCTTTAATACAATGCAGGGTATCTGTTTGGTGTAGTGGCTGCATTGCTTTGCTTGAGAAGAGCAGCAGCCTTGTTTTGCCATCATGTTTGTGTGGTGTTACATGCGTCATCGTCATGGTCAGAATAGGTTTCAGGTATGTCGTCCTTCCTTTGTGTTGTGGCAGATTGTGGGCAGCTTGACAGTGCAGATTGTGCTTTTAGTCCGCTCAGCTTTGTGGCGTTTCCTGTGTTTCTGCTGATTCAACTTGTGCTAGCGTTTTCGCACAATTGTCCTTTTTGTCAGGGTTGGGATGGACTCCACCTCGGAGGTGCGTGTCAGCTGGGTGTCACGGTTGACGTGCATGCTGAGTGGCATCAGGGTATCTGCACCTGCCATAGCATGTGACACTGGCCCAAAGCTCAAAGCATGTCTTGCTACCTATTTGAATATCGCCCCTGCGGTGACAGTGTTGAATGACACTTTTGCAGAATAACAGGTTTCTCCTAGGCGCTGCTTTGCATTTGCCAGTGCTATGATGATTGCTTGCCGTTGTTGGTGTGCAGCACGGTACTGACCACGATGCCGTGCTTAGCTGCCAGTAACCTGATCAGGTTCATGACACTATGGCAGAAAGGGCCAGTCTACACAGCAGTGCTTACAGCGCTTTACAGCGCTTTACAGTCGTGTTATGGTCTTCACACTACTTTACGCCCGTAACCGAACAGAAACATCTGTACAGTGGTGTAAACACCGTGTACAGTAGACTGCAACCGAACAGCGTAAGCATTTTACACCATGTAACCAGTGTGTAACAAAAGGTATCACTCAGGTGTAAACATGCCTGAAGTGTAACCTGCTTGTAAGACAACAGTATACCATGCGTACTGCTTAGGTGTAACCAGGCCCGTAGTGTAAACTAGTTTACAGCAGCAGTAATGCTGCTGTGGCTGTTGCTGCTGCTGCTGTTCCTGACCCTCCCATCTCTGCATTCAAGTGTATGCAATGCAGTGTTGGTATGGACTGAAATAGCGTGCTGTAGAACCTCTGCCCTGTAGGGTTCTAGTGTAGCATACTCTTAAACTAGGTGCTTGATGCCGATCTCGCGCGACATGTCTTATACCGTGCAATCCGCATCGATTCCTTGGTTTCTTCGTAGCTACTCAGCGAGCTGAAGCCCTGATCTGCAACCGACAGGGGCCACCTGCGTTGATCCGACACAGCTCGAGGCTCGCAAGCATTTGATCTCGTTGTATTATGATCGCGAGGATGGTCTTAGCGGCGCCCAGCGCAGATCAGCCCAGGGCATGCCAACATTGCTGCTGCAGCAGCAGCAGCAGCAGCAGCAGCAGCAGCAGCAGCAGGGGCTAGTGCTGGCAACTGGATTGGGTCTTGCAAAGCTCCTTCTGTTGAACTCGTCGCACATCTGGCTGAAATTTAAACTACTACTTGGGCTATGGGTACTTCCCGGAAGGAAACAGTACAGTGACCAGCAGTAGCACTGGTGCACTGCTGCGTCTGTCACTGCTGGAGGCAGTGATGACTGCTGGTTGACTACTTCTACAGCTGCGCAAACTTAACAACAGGTGATGGCTGGTTACAAGTCGAGCACTCAACAAACATCCTCCTCAGTGGTGCAGGCCGATGCTCAGCGCTGTTTTGCTAGAGGTTGGCACCGTAAACCAGCAATGATCTGATGTGGGTAGTGACCTGCTGATGGTCCCTATCGCAGCTTACAGGTCGTCTCTTGGGGCACAGTGGTTGAGCAGCAGGCGAGGGCAAAGTGTTCAGCTCTGCTGGTGGAAAGGTGCCGCTATGTTGCTTCTCACAACATACTGACTGGGCCTGTGGGTAGTTCTCCACTCAGTGTCACACCGATCTAGCAGCAAAGTGCAAAGGAGGAGCTCTGTTGGTGCCTGCTCACACTGTGTCCGCCTGTGAATGCAGGGCGTATGGTTGCAATGACAGGCATAGCCAACATGGCTCCTTGGGTGCTATACATTGCTAGTGATTAGCGCAGAACTGACGTGAAGTAACCGCCCCCTACTTCCTCAGCCCTTGTTGCAAGATCCGGGAAATCAAGGTGAGCCAGCAGGTGCCCCATGTCTTTTTGTTGGGGGAGGGGGGAGCAGATGATGCAGCAGACTGTTGCCACCTGACTTGTGCAGCTGGTACACTCTGCACCAGCGACATGTTCTGTGTGTTCTATTTGCCTAGATCCCTGTGCTTACAAATATTCCTTATCAGTCTTGTGCAAGAGTTTGTGCAAGAGTTTGACACGTATTGTGATTGAGTCTACTAGCACTTTTGTGACTGATTCTACTGCTGTTGTTGCTTACGATGACAAGCGCGCCCGGGGAACGGCGTGTAGCTCCATGATCATGTTGCTGCAGAAGCTGCTGCTGCTCTGCTGCTGCTGATGCTGTAGCAGCTGCCATTGGTAACATGTCATTGTTGCTGTGTGTGGTACTCTGCAGGCTCTACGTGAGATGAACACGTACCATCTGATCTGGTTATTTGATGATGATCATCATCATCATCATCATCATCATCATCATCATCATCATCATCATCATCATCATCATCATCATCATCATCATGTTACCCATTAACCCATAGCATCAACGCCATCGGCCCCGCGCCCCTCAGGAGCGGAAGAAAGAGGGAGCGCTGCTCCATTGTGTTTGCAATTATTACGCACATCCCAAGCTTGGACAAGATACTCAGCAATGCTCCTAGATATCACTCGGCACACCCCCCTACTACCCCAAATATCATCAGAAACAAAACGCAACAACTTAGTGGATGCATCAGTCAACGACAACACATTGCGCAATTTTTCAGCGCCGCCAGCAACATCACGCAAAACAGACCGAATTTCATCAAGCATAGTATCCCTCTGAGCAGAAGTAGCGGGACAATCAAACATCAGATGTGACAAAGACTCAACACCCTGACCACAAGCAGGACATGCTGTGTTAGAATCAGCTCTGCGGCCATCATAACGACTGGTACGCTCATGCACACAAAGACAGCCCATTCGAACACGCATCAGCAACTCAATACCACGCGTTGGCGCACCAGAACACAAAAATGGCCTAGCCCTTTTGAAACGCATGGCATCAGCATGTGTAGGGTGCACATGCATGATGTAACGGCTCAAAGTAGAGTGCTGCAGTGATTCACAAACAATTGTGTCTGCATGCAGCTTCCTGACCTGACGGTTGATGTGATTCTTGCACGCATTAGCTCGATCAGCCGCCGCCTCAACATCCACACCATACTTGCAAAGCAAACTCTGCACATACTTATGCTAAGGTGTCACCGCAACAGCACCACTAGGGCGCTTCCACTCAGCTGAAAACACCTGATGTGGCAACCGACAGTTCTGCATACGCTGAACCCTAAAGTAATACTCCATCACCCTCTGATGAAGCCACATGTGCAATGGTTTCACACCCCATTCAGCCAGAACAAGTGAAGTGCAAGGGCGCTCCTTGCCACAACGCATTGAGCACTTGATGATGTCAGTCTGCACTTTGTCAATCTGTTGCAGTTGCCTTGCAGTTGACGGAAACCAGACCTCACTGCCATATTCAACAATCGGGCGAACGCATTTAAGCAGAATGATACGCTTTACTTCCACGCTGATGAGCCGGCTCTTCCAACTGGCATGAGCCCACCCTTCACACGATGCACTTTTGCCAACATCTTCTCAAAGTGCGTATTCCAGTTGCAGGCATTGCTGAACCACAGGCCAAGGTAGCAGTACTCTGATACAACAGGCACAGGCACACCGTTCCAAACGATGCCAGAATCAGCCAACTGGCTGGGCTGTCTAGCTGGTGAGACATGCATGACAGCAGACTTCAAGCTATTCCGCTTGAACCGCCACTTACAACTGTATTCATAAACTGTTGCAGCCACAGCCTGAACCTCAGCCAGAGATCCGCACACAGCAACAAAGTCATCAGCCTGCATGGCTGCCACAACCTGATCAGCAGGTTCGTCACAAGGGCCCATAAGGGTGATTCCAGGGTGCTTTGCATGCACCTCATGCAGCAGATCATCAATGAAGTACAGGTACAGTGTGGGGGAAATAACATCGCCCTCATGCAAACCAAGGTCACATGTGAAGCTCTCAGTGATATGACCTTCGTGAGACACCACACGGCGTGCACCCTGATACAAGTTGTAGAGTACACGGAACATCTTTTGAAAGAGCACATCAAGCCACACTGTTGGGAAAGCCTTATAGGTGTCAACAAACAGCACATAAGAATCCTTCCCCTCAGCTTTCCTCCCACCCAACACCTCACTGAGCACACTCTGGTGGTCAGCACAGCTGCGCTTGGGACGAAAGCCGTTCTGGCTCTCGTGCAGCAGCGGCGTTCCTGCTGGCGTAGCAGCAGTTACACGCTGCTGCTGCTGCTGCTGCTGTTGCGCCTGCTGTTGCTGCTGCTGCTGCCGTTGCTGTGTCGTGCCCTCCGCCACTGACTTGCCTTCTGCAAACTTGATGAGGCGCTGGTTGAGAACGCTGGTGTAAAATTTGTAAAGCACGCTAAGCAGTGTGATACCACGGTAGTTGGTGGGGTCTGTCAGGTCACCCTTCTTGGGCATGTTCACAACCGTACCTGGCACCTGGTGCACCTGCTCAAGCTGCCACATCAGATTGCAGTACTGCAGTAACATATCTGCGGCCGTGCTGCCTCCATACTTGAGTAGCTCATTGACAATGCCCTCCTCAGCCGGGTTGCCGGCCTTGCCAGTGCGTAGCCTCTGCAGGCAGTCGGAAACTTCGGCGGCAGTGATGGGCAGGTCCAGCGGGGTGGCAGGGGAGTCAGCAGAGTCTTGCAAATACTGTTGCACATTGGCTGCAACTCGGGACATGTGTGCAGCGTCAAACTGGGGTTGGAGGAAGCAAATGCTGCATGGCTGCCAACGCGCTCATAATGACACTTGAAAGCATCAGCTTTCTCAGCTGGGGTAGATGCCACATGCCCAGATGGATGCTGCATGACGCTGTAAACTGCCTCGCTGACATGCTTAGGGCACAGACGACGCACAAGCTGCCACATGTCTTTCTCTCCAAGCAGGCTGTCATCATTCATGCGATTTGTGTATGCAGAAGTAATGGCATGCTGGCACTGCTCTTTGTACTGCTTCTCTGCTGCTTTGACCAGCTGTGTAGTAGCCTTCTGCTGCTGTGGGCATTGCCACACGCAACTACAATGAGCTCTGGGAGCGCTTCCAGCAGTTGCAGCACGAGCTCAGCGAGGCTTGTTGTGTCAGGCTCAAGCTCGGCTGGTGGAGCGCGCAGAGGAGCTAGAGCACGCCAAAGTGCAGCTGCAGCAGCAGGAGGACATGACAAGGGCTGAAGGCCAGCGCGCAGGTGCAGGTGCTGTCAGGGACAGCACTGGCATCGGCGCTTGCAGCTCTTGCATCTTGGTGACTCCTCCAGCCACCTCGAGGACCAGGGCGTCAGCACGCTGGCCTTCAGCCCTTGTCATGTCCTCCTGCTGCTGCAGCTGCACTTTGGCGTGCTCTAGCTCCTCTGCGCGCTCCACCAGCCGAGCTTGAGCCTCGCTGAGCTCGTGCTGCAATTGCTGGAAGCGCTCCCAGAGCTCATTGTAGTCGCGTGTGGCAATGCCCGCAGTCTGCTCTGCGAGCTTCAGCTCAGCCTTAGCTGCTTTGGCGTCGCTTTGCAGCGCTGCGACTGAGGTGCGGACCTCATCGATCGATGATGATGATGATGATGACGACGACGACGACGACGACGACGACGACGACGACGACGACGACGACGACGACGACGATGATGACGACGACGACGATGATGATGATGATGATGACGACGTAGAATTATCAAGATACTCACCATATACACCAATAACACTGTACTTTACACAACGTGTACTTCAGAGCTACATGCAGCTGTACAGATGCTTTACGGTGACAGATAGGTGACGATACAGATGGTTACTCGTGCTGTACAGGTCTGTGACGTTTCGTTACTCTTGCATAGTTACAGGTGTGTTACTGATGTGTACAGGCGTGTTACTGTTGGTTACAGCCCACAGCGTAAAGTCAGACGTACTCGATGTTACGTCGATCTCGTGCAGTTTACATAAGTTTACAGTGCAAAGTTTACGCGATATCGCCATATTACAGCCACGAGTACGTCCAGCTTACAATCAATGTACACGGTGTAAACGTCTTTACGCTCTAAGCCAAAACGTAAACAAACGTAATAAGTTTACGTTTTCAGCCAAACTTTACAGGCACGTTTACACCAGCCCCGTGAAATTTACGCGGTGTAGACTGCCCCTTTCTGCCATAGTGTGAGCTGCCCAGCATGCAGCACCAGCTTGACATGCATGGTGTGACAATTGTGCACGTTGCACAACCGTATCACTTGGAGATCATGTCGTCTCCTGTAGGGTTGTCATCACCAACTGCTGGCCTGCAGGCGGGAGGAGGCAGCAGTACATGCCATGTACAGTACAGTGTACTGTCTCGTTTGTACAGTACAAGGTGGTGTGGCCCATGTGTGGTGTGGCCGGTGGGCTGATGGGTTTGAAACACAGTTGTTGCATCCTTAGCTGCTATCTGAGGTTGTTTTCGGTGCCTTCGTTGGGAGCAGGGTGAGATGCCAGTATAGTCAGTAGACAAGACACTCGCATGCATATGACCTTCTGTGTCAGTTCATATGACCTTCATATGACCTTCTGTGTCAGTTCGGGTGACACCTAAGGGTGACCTGCAAAACGTGTCGCACTCGACATGTAATGTCACGTTTCACCTATTTGTGTACTCTTTGATGAGGCGTTGGAAGGTTTCATACTAATCTAAGGCCCGGCCACATCACAGGGCAAGGCGCTACACGTTGCGATCTTGCTGCAGATGCACTTGTAACCCACAGACGCGGTTTTTAAAAAGTATTTACCCAGCTGGGAACGTATCTGAAGCCTGAGCATGGGCATGCAGCGGTTACGACGTGTAGGAGCGGCAGCGGTGCTGCTGCTTGCTTTGGGCTTGTCTTCCTGTGCAGAGGCCAAGACTCCCATCTTCATCCTTCCTAGTGGGTCACGTTTCAACAAAGCAACATGATCCAGTGCAGCATGAAGGTGGTTGCTTGTGTCATGGACTTTCTGAGTGTGTCCCACACAGTGGCCAGTGCAAGTACGTACTGTATACAAGCAGCTAGAGTTTTGCTGGGTGTAGTGCTTCATGCCAACTTGGGGTCAGCATGTCATCTAGCACCCATTCTGCCGTACCAGTGCCATCAAACAGTGCCGGACCCAAGGCAGAGGAGCGCGCAAGGGTGCTGCAACGTCCAGGCTGCACTGCCGAGCAAGCTGCAACTGGGCCCAGTCCCGAGACTGGGCTGATGCAACTGACCAGTTGTACACAGCCCCAGCATGTGCTGCCACCTGGAAGCAGTATTTGGGCTCTGAAATCACTTACCTTATGGCCCAAGACCAGCTCCACCCCTGTTGCCTCCTTGTCTTTGAAGGGCTTCACAGCTTGGATCATGCCATGATCACGGTGATAGTGAATGGTTCCTTACTGGTGGTCAGTGCATACAATTACACACATGGCCCGTCCTGTCGCTGCTGCGCTGCATATCACCATGCTGCTCCATGCTTACACACAGGTATTGCAACATCCAACCTGGTAGGCAGCAAAACAGACAGCCGCTTCATTGCGGAATGCCCGCTGCTGTCCACTGGGCTGCCTGGCTTGCCGCTGTCAGTGTGGACGCCTGCTGCCATGATGGCGTCACCGCTGTGCTGGCGCTACATGATGCGGATGAAGTACGACCAGGTCACTGGAAGGTGAGCAGTGCCGCTGTTAATCATGCGGTTGCAATAATGGTGCTTTGGGGCAGCTTGCTCGACCGTAATGGTGCACCGGGCAGCAAACAGCATCATGCTGTGTACTGGGTGTTGTATGCTGCATGGTGCACCAAGCAGCGAACAGCATGGTGTGCCAGGCAGCAGGAAGCAGGTGATGGGCAAGGGTGCACATGCTAACTAATTGCACGCGCAGCTCGGCAGGCGCTGCGCTTCTTATGTCTTCTGCGCATTGAACGATGCTGGCATGCCACTGCGTTGTTGTTGCCGCTGCTGGTGCTGCTGCTGGTGCTGCTGCTGCTGCTGCTGGTGCTGTTGCTGCAGCTTCAGCGACCAAAACGGCGTGCAAGTAACTGCCCTGGACGGCGGCCCATCTGGCATGGCCTACCCGCTGTTCATTGCTGCCGGCTACGAGCGCCTTGCAGCATACATAGAATTTGAACTAGGCTACACCCGTGGCGTAGACCTGTTTGCAGTACCATATGACTTCAGGCAAGACTTGACAGCCATGAATGCAACAGGCGAGCTGCAGCGCATTGCTGACGTCATTGCAAGTGGTGTGGAGGCAAACGGGGGCGCAAAGGCGGTGCTGATTGGTCACTGCATGGGGGGCTTGGTGTCAACAGCGCTGCTGAAGTGGAAAGAGTTTGCAGCATGGAGGTGAGCAGGCCTTGCCCCACAGCAGCAGCAGCATTTCTTCAGTATGATGCAAACATGCAATACAGCAGCTTGGCCACCAAAAGCAGCTTCAAGCATGTTCAATGCATCTGCACGCACTTCTGTGTCCGATCTGGTCGTGTGATACTACTACATGTCTCCTGTTTGCATCAACAGAATACTTTGGGTTAACATGGGTGCTGGAGCGCCTATGTCAAAAGCTTTGTCGCGCTGCTGTCCCGTACGGTGGCGCCGTGCCTGCTGTATCAGCTCGCATCAGTGGTCAGCTGGCTGGCATGTCCTGGCTCACGTCACAGCTGATGGGGCTGACTGTTGATGAGGCCATCTACCGCAGCAGCTGGGGCCAGCCAAGCGTGGTGATGCTGCCATACAGCAATGCACTGGGCAGCTCCGCGGTGAGCAGCGTACTCTTGTTATGTACTTTGGTGCTGGTGCCTGTGTTTGGACGCGTGTTGTCTACATGTCTCACCTTGGGCTGGCAGCCCAAATGAGTTTGAAGCACCCCAGGTGTGTCATGTATCGCCTGTTATTAGCCTGGTGGTTGTGTGCCGCTGGGCATGGTGTCTACTTAGCATGTGCTCAGTGTGTGAGGCAAGCAGGAGCATGTAGTGAGGTGGTTGGCACCGCTTTAGTTCAACCCGTTGAACGCATGCTGAATGCATCTCACTGTCCTAATGCATACTATTACACATACAATGTGGCTGGGGAATCAGTGCGCATCAGCGGCCAGCTGGCTGGCATGTCCTGGCTCACCAGCCAGCTGATGGGGCTGACTGTTGATGAGGCCATCTACCGCAGCAGCTGGGGCCAGCCGAGCGTGGTGATGCTGCTGCCGTACAGCAATGCGCTGGCAAGCTCCACGGTGAGCAGCAGCATGCGCGTTGGTACTGGTGCGCCACCTTGCAGTTTGGGTACTGGCGTACCACAATGTTGCCTAGGTACCACAATGTTGCCTAGGTACCACAATGTTGCCTAGGTACCACAATGTTGCCTAGGTACCACAGTATTCCCCGGCTGGCAGCCGTCATCGTGGCCACACGCACCAGCACACGTTGATCGCACTGCTTTGCTTGCACGCCGGCCTCACTCACGTGCATGATCATGCTGCTGCTCTGCGTGCTGTGCAGGTGGTGGTGCGCACGCCCTCACGCAGCCACACCATTGCGCAGCTGCAGCAGCTGATGGCAGACATCGGATACCAGCAGGCGGTGAGCCGACTCAGCAGCGTGCCTGGTGCCTGCAACAGCATGCACGCCCTACACATGCAATGCATGCTGCTGCTGATTGCTACTGTGCATTTGGTGCAAATGCCACCAAGGGCTTGGCATTGCTGCGGCCTGCTGTAAGGGACAGTTGCAAAAAACACCTGCATGCGCATTCAAATCAATTTTGCCATGCCAGCACTGCACCAGCTGGTGCATGCTAGAATGACACCATCTGCATCTGCAAGCAGCTTGCTGCTTCCTGCAGCAACTAGTTTCTCCGTGCCCTTTCCAGCCAACGTGCCTCAGCCATCACGGCAGTTGGTCGCGTCATCCGATGGAGTCCAGCTGCCAGCTCTCGGCTGCCGCATGCGGCCACATTCAAGCTGTTGCTGCTGCTGCTGCGGTGGGCGGCTGGGCTGCAGCAGATGCACCACAGCCTCGACAGCCGCTGATACAGCTGCTTTCAACAACTATGCTGCTGCTGCTGCTGCTGCTGCTGCAGGCCGACATGTTCAGCCAGGTGCACAGCCTCGACAGCCTACTCGCAGGCCCCCTGCCCGTACCTACTGGCTGCGTGTACGGCCGCCGTGTCAGCACACCGCTGAGCTGGCGCTACGCTGCGGAGATAACACCTAACCAACGCAGCAGGCCCGGCAGGAGCGAGGCTGCAGGCACGGGTGATGGTGTGGTCAACATCCAGAGCCTACGGCTGTGCCGCGGGTGAGTGAGTATGGGGGTGATGGAGTTTGGGTTTTATCCCTGACAGCGCCTAGCACATCTCTGTCGCCTGCCTGTGACGATGTTCAAGGACTGCCTGCATTGAATCAGCACGTGGTGCATGGCGTTCTCATATATCAAGGTGTCAGGCTGTGCAGTGAGTGAGTAGGCAAAGCAGAGCATCTGGCAGAGGGTACAGCCTACAGCGCAGTGCATACATGCAGCCATTGCAAGCATGGTAGACAATCATGTCACACTGAAACTCGTTCTGCATATCACACTGTAGCATTCCTGCTGCTGCTGTTGTTGCAGGCTCGTGAGTGGTCCTGCTGGTCAGTGGGTGTCAGAGCTGGCTGATACAGCTGTGGACCATGTGTCTGTTGTGACAAGCCCTGTGGCACACAGGGCCATTGGCGCAATGCTGGACAAGCTGATGTGATCCATAAGCCTTGTTTGAATCAGAGTTGTTTCGTGGCAGCAGTGTCAGTGACAGGTGGGGGGTGCTGCTGAAACATGGCAGAGGGCCAAGCTGTCATGGCAGGTGACGCAGAGCAGACGGCATTAGTGAAGGCGTGTGATATTGGCGAAAGCCGAATGACAAGCGTGGGTTGTTGTACCTGGCATGGACAAAAGCATCAGTAGATGCAGCAGGGTGAAAGTATATGCTGTAGCTGCTGTGTGCTGAGCATGTATCAGTTAGCAGGTTGAAGTTGTTAGCATTTGGATCATCGCACACTTGATCTACAGGCACAGGGCAAGCCGTGGCAGGCCGCCTGAACAAGGCGCAGCTCCTGAGGCAGTATGCCCCAGGTCATGCAGCACGATGTGGCCGCTGTTGCAGGCTGCAACAGCAGCTGCATCATGGCAGTTACTGGCAGAACAGTTGCTGCCTGGTTGCTTGAAGTTTAGGTAGTTATGTACAGTTAAGCATGATGCACGATGCACTGCATTATTGCACACCGTTACACAGCCAACAGCTACATGCATTACAGCTCACTATAATATCCTGTTGAAGCCATCCACTCGCGACCCTTGGGGTTGGTTGAACAGCGCCTGTACCTGCGCAGCTTGGCCAGCACTGCATGGCGTAATGGGTCAGGCACCCCCTGCAGAGTGATGCCAGCCGTCAGCCGGCCGCCGGCGACCGCGCTGCATTGTTAGCGCATGCATTGTTGTGCCAGCTAGCTGTACAGATCTTCATAGAGTAGAGGCAGGGTTGCATGAACTTTGGTGTGTCTGCTGTTTATTACATTGGCTGCGTTTGCATTAGAGCTGAACTTTGGATTGTGTTTGTGTATGGTGAAGCAGAACCGGGGTTAGGTTAGGGTTTAGGTCAGGGCCGTTACAGTTGGATGGCTCACCTGCTGAGGGGCAGCTGCTTGCAGACTCTTCCACTGGCGGCGCAGAAGACAGCAAGCTGCGGGCACCAGCAAATCAAGCATCGCTCATATGGTGCATCGAACATATTCTGCGGCAGGTGCAGCCTGCAGTGGCACCGGCTTTGTTACTAACTGTTGCGGCAACACACAACTTGTTTTGATGATGATGACAACTTGTTGCCACGGTGGCCACCCTTGCCATTATAAGATAGTTGCTGCCGCATCATTCGCTGGGTATTGTCGGTGGCTAACCAGATTCACCGTCAGCTGTGGGTGATGTTGATGATAGACTTCTTGCAGCGGCATTGTGTTGCTGTGTGGTGTGCTGCAATTCCCCACTGTGTGACACAAGTACTTGAAGCACCTTGCAGTTGCGTGATGCAACTTGCTTCACCTTTGTTGCGATGTTGCTGCTGCACTTGAGGCTAGTATGCCAGGTGGCAGGGGGTTATTCTAGCCATGGTGTAGCTCTTCTGAGAAAGGCGTTTGCGCTGAGCAGTCTGCAGCACGTGTGTGTGCACAACTTGATATGCCTGTGCATCTGGTTTGCAGCGCTAGCAGACGTGCCTCTTGCATCAGGCAGACTGCACTGTGCAGTTGCTGCATATATATAACACTGCAGCATGCTTGTGCAAAGGCCTAGTATTGTGGCTGTATTCAGCCGGGACGTGAACAGTGTTGGCCCCCGGCATGCAGCATGGCATCAGCTCATGCCTATGAGCAATGTTCTGCAAAGTATCGTTCATTGATTGATTGCCCTCTGCCACGCTGTTGCTGCAATGGCAGCCGGCGTGGTGGCGAGCTGGCAGCCGCTAGGGGGGCCCGGAGCTGGTTTTCAGGCTGCGGTTGTGTCTTGTGCCACGTGGGCGCTGGGTTGCGTTGTTGCTTTTGGTCGTTGCATGGGTGCCCCTTAACTGCACTGGGAAGCATGTAGAGGAGCGCATGACCAGGGTGCGCGGCGCAACTGTTTCAGGTCTAGGCGCAGGCGCAACCTCGCAGGCGCATGAGGCGAAACCGGGCGCAACTTGGCGCAATGCATTTACCGCAAAGCTACGAGTGTACCAGTTGCAAAAGGCATTGGCGATTGATTATCTAGGTTTGTTCTATCTTCTTCGCATGCGTTGAGCGTGCTTGGGTGCCTCGGTACCAGGAAATTCCACCTCTGCCACTGCTGCTGCTGCAGCAGCAACACTGCCCCTGCCTAGGAGATGGTACCAGACAGCAGTACAGCAGCACTGCTAGATCACACGTAAGTGCTGCACATGTGTTTCGATCAAACTGATGTGTAGTAAATCCCGTTTTGAAGCTGATCTGACGCTGTGTTCGATACTACAGCAGCAGTAGTTCATCGATTCTCCGGCTACATAACGCGTAACCTCGCACAAATCCCCTAATATTTCAAATACGCTAACATTCTAATAAATGAAAGCATTAGATGCGGGATATAGCGTGATATGGCTACAGCAGAGGCCTGTTATGTAACAGGTTGACGGATTGCGCCCAGTGCGCCTGTCAGGGCTGTCGCTGGCGCAACCTTAGTCGCAACCGGCGCAAAGGGCGCAGGCGGAACACGCGCCTTTGCGCCGCGCACCCTGCGCATGACCCTCTGATCAGAGCATCAGGCCTTCAACATTGGACCCCATGTTCTGCAAGTCTGCTCCTCTTGCGCGCTTGAGCCCTAAATGACCGCTACCATGCTATAGATGCGCAGCATGTGCAGAGATTGTAGTGCGTGTGAGCTGTCCGTCACCACAGAAGATGAACCAGAATGTCACTACAGAATGCCTGTACCCACTGCTCTCGTGACTGTTAGCACGAAAGCTGATGGTCTGCTGTTTGCGAGGAATTAATCATATGCAAACAAAATCAGTTTGAGCCACGCTTGTGCCACGGCAGAGCTAAGAGGAGAACGCTTGTGCCACGCTTGTGCCACGGCTGAGAGTGACATCCTCTGGTGCAGCCGGGTGACAGTGGATTGCTCTGTGGCGTGCTTAATGTAAATAACATGCCAAAGTCTGGGTTGAAGTTGGTTGAAATTCACCACCTGTTTAAGGAACCCCGCTGTGACATCATGGGCTTCGTGGAGACCAAGGAGGCGCAGGGAAAGCAGCTGCCTGCAGATCACATCCCTGGATACACATACATTAGTAAGCCCAGGGTTGTGCGGGCAGGGGAGCGTGCTTCTGGGGGTGTTGCAGTTGCTGTGCATGCCTCTGTTGCAAACGCGGTGAAAGTGTATGACTTTACTGACCAGCAATACGACGAAGCGCTGTGGCTTGTGATGCCAGGGCAAGGGGGTGCACGCAAGCTCTTCATTGGGGTGGTTTACATGCCTGATATGGGCAAGTCTGCATCAGTGAGGAGTGCTGCTTACTCAGCGCTGCAGGAGGACCTGGAGTACCTGTCTAGCAGGGGATCTGTGTTGGTGATGGGTGACTTTAATGCACGGGTTGGACGGGCATCTGGCCCAGCAGAGCGTATTGGTATGCATGGTGAGAGCACCGTCAATGACAACGGCCGCCTGCTCCTCTCATTGCTCAACACTGTCAACCTCTACTCACTTAATGCCCGCACAGCCCCCACCTCCCCTCACCAGCACATCACTTGTGACAGGTCGCACGGCGGCACCAGGCGAGGCTCTTTGATTGACTACATCCTTGCCTCTGCTGACATTGCCATGCCCTGCCAAGCTGCTGCCAGGCCAACAGCCACAGTTGGGCCGCATACCGTGGGTGCTACTGACCACCTGCCTGTGTCTGCCCGCATTGTCAGGCCTGTGGTACGCCGCCCTGCAAAACAGGTTGTGCTGCGCCTCAACGCACATCCCAAGGATTTCAGGCTGCAGAATGGGGAGCAGTCAGCGGAACTTGAGGCATATCAGGATGCTCTGTCGCAGCTTGGTGCAGCCTACACAGCCACGGTCACCACTTTGCAGCAGCAGGCTTCTGCAGGCTCAACTACAGCAACTAGTGCAGTGCAGCAAGCGCACGAGCAGATGCCAGCAGCACTTCGTCATGCTGTCAACGCCAGTTTTGGCTACAAGAGGGTTTGGGTTGGCAAGTCCTTCCCATGGTGGACTCAGGAGCTCACAGATGCTGTGGAGGACAGGAAGCAGGCTTACCTGCGCTACAAGAACTCAGGGCTTGTAGCAGATTGGGCTACTTACAAACAGCAGCAGAAGGCTACTACACAGCTGGTCAAAGCAGCAGAGAAGCAGCACAAAGAGCAGTGCCAGCATGCCATTACTTCTGCATACACAAATCGCATGAATGATGACAGCCTGCTTGGAGAGAAAGACATGTGGCAGCTTGTGCGTCGTCTGTGCCCTAAGCATGTCAGCGAGGCAGTTTACAGCGTCATGCAGCATCCATCTGGGCATGTGGCATCTACTCCAGCTGAGAAAGCTGATGCTTTCAAGTGTCATTATGAGCGCGTTGGCAGCCATGCAGCATTTGCTTCCTCCAACCCCCAGTTTGACGCTGCACACATGTCTTGTGTTGCAGCCAATGTGCAACAGT
>CADDIJ020002382.1:0-55780 GCA_902809745.2 Tetradesmus lagerheimii | reverse complement strand
GCCATTGTCTGCAAGCTGCAGCACATGCGCTCGATGCCACATCACTGGCACAGCCACCGGCATCACCGTGCGCCTTCCCCCTCGCCATGCCTTCATCTGCTCAACCATACAAACAGCACTGATGCTGCCAGTGTACACACGCCATGCCTGCTCCTGCACTTGCAGCGTAACGGCTTGCAGCAGATAGCCGCTGCAGCCGCCCTGGAGTGGGGTCAGCAGCCGCTGCC
This sequence comes from Tetradesmus lagerheimii, assembly GCA_902809745.2. NCBI lineage: Eukaryota > Viridiplantae > Chlorophyta > Chlorophyceae > Sphaeropleales > Scenedesmaceae > Tetradesmus > Tetradesmus lagerheimii. The sequence continues at coordinate 55,553 of CADDIJ020002382.1, read as the reverse complement.
AGCGCCCGTCACAGCCCCCTATGACATCGTACTGTGCTCCGACCTCGTGTACCAGCAGCACGCGGTGCGGCAGCTGCTGTGCAGCATGCGTGACATGGCAGGGCCTGGCAGCGTGATCTATGCCAGCTGCGAGTACAGGGAGGGCGCGGGACTGGAGGAGATGTGGCGCCTGATGCCCGACTACGGACTGCTGGAAGAGCTGGTGGGTGCACTGCAGCTTACTGGAGCATTGAATAATACATGTGTTTGTAGTGTCTGCAAAGCATGTACAGCAGCGCCCTAGGAGTTGTCTGGTTGAAACCATCCAGTAAAGATGCAGTGGTTGATACATCCAGTAAAGAGGCAGGGGGTGAAGAAACAAAGAGCTATGCAGCAGAGCAGACTGCACGTGCATGAAGAGTTGCCACCAGCTGAAGCAGCATTGCTTCTGGGCAGCCTGCTCTGTTTGCTGATTGGCAGTCCTTTGCGTGAGCGACTGTGTTTCAAAGGGAGCATGGTCTGGTCAAGGTGTTGCTCTGCTCATGCCGTGCCTGTTGCTCCTGCTGTTGTTTGAGTGGTGTGCAGGTTCCCTACACAGACCTGCATGAGGATTGGTGCAGCCCTGACATACTGGTGTGGAAGATCATCAAGCAGCCACAGCAGCGGAAGCAGCAGCAGCAGCAACAATCCAAGCACCCACAGAAGCTAGAGCAGCAACAGCAGCAGGAGCAGCAAGGGGGCTTGCAGCGAGAGTAGTTGCAGCAGCTTGTGCCCGCTGTGTTGAGCGGCGCATGTAGTGTGTCACAGCCACAACGGCATGGGACTAGCTTTTGAAGCCGCAGCATCGCCTGTTTGTAGGTATGGTGGGTGACAATGTCGAAGCATCGCTCGTTGGTTGGGCTGCTGCGCTGCAGGGCATAGTGGGTGGCAACAGCAGTGCCACTGCCACTTCAGTGAAGTGGTTGGTGGTGGGCCATGGGCTGATGCTGATCATGTTCTGTTTAGCAGAACCGTTTGATTGCTGCTGTTGCCAAGCACATGCCTGTTTGTTGACTGCTGCTATGGCTCTGCGATGCCTCAGTGCAGCAGTCCTGCACCAAGCCGTACAGGGCACCTGCATTGTACTGCATGCATGCAGTACACGTACTGCCATGTACGGCTTGGCACCTGATTAGCAGTGCACAGTGGTGTTGCAAACTACACCTGTGCCTGCAAGGTGTTTCAAAGTCTGTCAAGAGCACGAACTGCTTGTAACAGGTGTCTGTCATTTTCAAGTGAATGTCATTGTCATCTTAGGGTGAGGTTTGGGTTGCTTCGCCTTGTTCACCTGCTGCACTACATACAGCTGCTCTTGCCGTTGTAAGTTTAACCATTGCAACTAGTTGAGCTAGCCGGGTGGACAAGGGGACTAGTGATTTATAGGATACACACAGCACACAGCAGCAGGCTCAGCAGAGTTCTGCCTCTCCACCGTTTGCGTGCATGAGCAAACGGGCAGCCGAGGACGTGCCCGCGACTGATCTGCCCAAGAAAGTAAAGATGGCCACAGATAATGGGCAGGCAAATGTCGACCTGGACGAGAACCTTCACTCCCGCCAGCTCGCCGTGTACGGCAGGGAGGCCATGCGTCGCATGGCTGGCGCAAACGTCCTTGTTACGGGGGCAAATGGTGTTGGCGTGGAAGTTGGTGAGTGGATCGGGGCCCAGCCCTTGTACAAATGCTGAGCAGCTGCCTGCAGCACAGCCCTGCCCCTCGGCCCAACGCTCACGCATTGATCCGGTGTATTTGCAGCCAAAAACGTGATCCTGGCTGGCGTGCGTGCGCTGACGGTTCACGACCAGAAGAATGTGGAGACCAGGGACTTGTCTGCACAGTTCTACCTTACAGAGGAGGACGTGGGCCAGAACAGGGCAGAGGCGTGCAAGGAGAAGCTGCAGGAGCTGAACAACGCAGTAGCAGTGTCTGCCTCCAGTGCTGAGCTGACTGCTGAGTACCTGGGTCAATTCCATGTGCGTGCTGCTGCTGGCGTCCTGCTGCTGCTGCAACAGAACCAACTACCTGCGCTGATCAACTATGCAGCTGCATGCATTTGCCAAGAGAACAGTAAGGAACCTGACAATTATGACAGGTGCTTTTGAGCAATTGCTAGATCAAGACTTGTGTGTGATGGTACCTCGGCCTGACATGCAGCAGTGTGCAGTGCATGTTGCACTTTTGGGCCGATCAGGTCCGAGTGTTTGCCTAGTGCTGCCGCAACTTGACCATGGCCTTGTCCTGCTTCTGCTGCCGCGTTTCCTGCAAGCAGGTGGTGGTTGTCACAGATGCCTCGCTGGAGGAGTCGAAGCGCATTGATGAGATCTGCCACAGCCACCAGCCGCCCATTGCGTTCGTACGTGTGGAGACGCGTGGCGTGTTTGCCAGCGTGTTCTGCGACTTTGGGCCCTCATTCACAGTGTTTGACGTGGACGGTGAGCATCATGGCAGCATTTTAGCCGTTCGGAAGCAATTGTCGCATCATGAGTGCTCACAGCTGTTGTGTAGTGTGCTGGGGACTTGACAAGGGGGATGCAGTGGCAGCAGGGGCAGGAGCATCGTGTAATCAGGGTGCCGGTGGAATGGTGTGCAGTTATGCACATCGGCAAGTTGGCAGCTGCCTCCAGTGGAGTTGCAAGGTCGCTCCCTTGGCACAGCAGCAATGCAGCTTGTGCGTGCTATGTTTCATGAACATGTTGCTTTGCTCATCTTGCTGCTGCTGCTGCTCCTGCTGCTGCTCCCAGGTGAAGACCCCCACAGCGGCATTGTGGCGTCTGTCAGCAGCGGCAACCCAGCGCTGGTGACATGCGTGGACGACGAGCGCCTGGAGTTCCAGGTGTGAGAGCAGCAGCTGTGATGCCGGTGCAAGTGGAAACAGGGAGCAGCAGCAGTTGCACAGCAATACAGCAGGTCGGCAGCGCAGCAGAGCAGCAGCTGAAGCATGGAGTTCCTACACCTGAGCAGGGGGCTGGGCTGGTGTTTTGCTTCTGTTCAGCAAAACAGTAGCACGTGCGCAGCCTACAGCAGCAGCAGCGACAGGATTGCATGCTGCTGCATCACTAGCACTGATGCAGCGGGCACTTGGTAGCAGGGCAGGGTGATAGCAGCAGCAATCTGACTCGGTGCTGCCGGCAACTACTTGTGCACACGAGACTGTTCTGCATCACTGCGACAAGTACCCAACAGGCATCGCAGCAAGGACGTATGCAGGCAGCATCCGAAGCAGAGCAGCCAACTTCAGCTGCACAGCAGCAACAGGTTTCATGCTGGGCTGGCCGGCGGTTGTCTTTGATTTTCAGTCAGCCTAGCAGCTGCTCAGGTTTCTCTGGTTTTCTGACGGGGGGAACTCTGCTCTCGTGTGCTGTGCTGCACTCTCTGCTGATGCACTGCTTGCAGGACGGCCAGCTGGTGACGTTCAGCGAGGTGGTGGGCATGACGCAGCTCAACAGCCACAAGCCAGTCAAGGTCAAGAACTGCAAGGTGGGGCCACAGCGCATGAATCTTCGGCAGCTGCTGTTGGAATTTTGCGCTGCTGATGTTGGAGCTGCAAGCACCACACGTGGCTGCACCCTGGCTTTGATGCATCCAGCCAGACTCAAGTGATTCAAGGGTGGTGAACTCTCATGTGCTACTTTGATCGCACATGTAGCATGCTGTGCAGGGCACGCCTCAACGCTGCTGCTGTAGCCGTTGCAGCTGGGTTGTGTTCTCAGCTGTGCTTGCTTGATATCAGCTTGTGTCGTGCGTTGCATGTTGGCGCAGGCGCACTCGTTTGAGTTGGAGCTGGACACGACTGGCTTCAGCGAGTACGTGCGCGGAGGCATCGTCTCGCAGCACAAGGAGCCCAAGGTGCGACCCAGCACCCTGCAGCAGCAGCAGCAGCAGCAACTGTAGCAGCACCATGTGCACATGCGCTAGCCTGGTTGCTGTACTGCCCATGTCAGGGCGCACAGCTGGTCAACGCCAGAGCATGCGGCAACTCCCATTATTGCAGAGCACGCCGCTGGACGCAGTCAGCTGTTGTTGCAGTGCTACCGCTGGTTTGTGAAGCACACTGCTTCACAGTGCCAAACATTGCAACGCCCTGCTGCTCTAATGCTGGCAGGTGCTGTCATTCAAGCGGCTGGGTGAGGCACTGGAGCAGCCCGGGGAGTTCCTGATGAGCGACTTCTCCAAGTTTGAGCGCGGCCCACTGCTGCACCTCGCCTTCCAGGCCCTGGACGCGTACCAGGTGCGCTGAGGTTGCGGGGGAATCGTTGAATGTGCAGGCTCGGGTGTACGCCAGCACATCTGCTGCTACACTTTGCCTTTTTGTAACAGGCGCTGAGGTGTCGATCGCATTGTTTTGTTCTGTAGTAGCAGTCTTTGTGCTGCTGCACCTTGTCTGGAAGGCGGCTGGTGCCTACCAGATGAGCTGAGGTGCTGCTGGCATGTTCCGTGGACCCTGTTGCAGTACGCTAATGCAAGACTCTGGCCTACCTGGCACGACCAACAGTGCCTGTGTTGTGTCTGCTGGCGCCATCTGTTTGGTTCATCACTCAGATCTTCCTTCACTCTTGCCGTCTTTTGTCGCAGACCGAGGCGGGCAGCCTGCCGCGCCCCGGCGTGTCTGGCGATGCCGACAAGCTGCTGGAGCTGCTCAACAGCCTGGCTGCCAAGCAGAGCGACAAGGTGGAGGTGGACGAGGGCCTGCTGCGCAAGTTCGCGTCAGGTGCGGTATGATGTGTTTTGTGTAGTAGTTTGCAGGCACCGCTTATCTGGCAGGTGCGGGCATAGCACAGAGGTACCCGTGGGTTGCGCAAGTTCGTGTCAGGTGCGGTGTGCGTTTGTTTCTGTCAGTTTCCACGTGCAGGTTCAGCAGCATCAGCTGTATGGTGGCAGGGGAAGGGGAACTCAACAAAACCAGAACATGCAGATATGCTGCCAGCTACAGAACTGGCCAGGCGCGTGCGTCGGCAGCAAGTGTGTTACAAGCTAATTGCATAATCCCCCTTGCCTGACTGCTGATGTGGAAATCATCGCCGCAGGCTCCAGCGGCGAGGTGAGCCCCATGGCTGCCATGTTTGGCGGCTTTGTGGGCCAGGAGGTGGTCAAGGCGCTCAGCGGCAAGTTCCACCCGCTGCACCAGTGGTTCTACTTTGACAGCGCAGAGTCGATGCCCGACGACATTTTGCAGGCAGCAGAGTACAAGCCGACAGGCAGCAGGTGAGGCCCAGCAAGGGGTAAGTGCATGAATGTTGTGCAGTGGATGCAGCATGCTATTCACTGGAAGTTTGAGGCGACGCAGCTGGTGGTGTCACCCTCCATGAGAAGCGTAGCCAATAGGCAGGCCTGTGAATTGTTTACCAGCCGTGGCATGTCCTAACAACTGCTGCTGTGCTGCTGGCTTGACAACACGCATGAATCGCTGTGCAGGTACGACCCCCAGATCGCAGTGTTTGGCCGCAGCCTGCAGCAGCAGCTGCAGGGCCTGAAGCTGTTCCTGGTGGGAGCTGGCGCGCTGGGCTGCGAGTTCCTGAAGAACTTTGCCATGATGGGCATCGGCTGCGGCAGCGAGAAGGGGCTGGTCACTGTGACGGACGACGACGTGATCGAGAAGAGCAACCTGAGCAGGCAGTTCCTCTTCAGGAACTGGCACATCGGCAGGTGGGGGGCACGCAGGGCTCCGGCATGTGGCGTTGCAGCATGGCAGGGATGGCTCGGTTGCCTTGCAACAAGTGGCGCTGATTTGTTGGTGATGTACATGAGGCCTGTCTTCAGTGTTGCATAGAGCGGCTGCTGCTTGCCCCACTCAGCCACCTACATACACTTCAAAGCATGCGCCTTCCCTGCTGCTGCGCGCTGCTGCCACCTGCCCGCGTCCCACCGCAGCTCCAAGTCGACTGTGGCTGCGGACGCTGCGCTGAAGCTCAACCCGTGGCTGGCCATTAACCCGCTGCAGAACCGCGTGTCGCCTGAGACCGAGGACGTGTTCAACGACGGCTTCTGGGAGGGGCTGGACATCGTGGTCAACGCGCTGGACAACGTCAACGCGCGGCTCTACGTGGACAGCAGGTGAGCTGTGGCTGCTGCATTTGTGATGAATTCGAGTGGATGCAAATGATGCACTGGACGACAGCAGCTCGCTAATCTACGTGGACAGCAGGTGTGTCCTGGGCGCGTGACGGTTGCCGGTGTGGTGACAGCTGAGGCTGTTGGCTCTCTGCTGTGTGGCCGGGACTCTGACTACACTTTGTGGTGAACGTGCTGGACAATGTGACACATGGCTCTGTCTGGAGGGCACTTGCAGCTGGTGCTGTGTCAGCCCTGTCAGCTGTGCATGCCTTGTACTTTGTTCTCATTATATGCGTTGCCGTGCTGCAGTCTGTTCGGTGCTTTGCCGAGCTGTGAACAGCTGCCGTGAACATCACCATGTGCATCATGTCTCTGCAGGTGCGTGTACTACTGCAAGCCGCTGCTGGAGTCAGGCACGCTGGGCGCCAAGTGCAACACGCAGATGGTCATCCCGCGCACCACGGAGAACTACGGAGCAAGCAGGGACCCGCCTGAGAAGTCGGTGAGTGGAGGTTGTGGCCGCTGCTGCTGCGGCAGTGGCCAGCCATCAGCCACCATACACATGGATACATTTCCATGCACTCCCTGACAGTTTGGATGCGGCACTGAACTCAGCGTGCCTTTGTTGCTAATGTCAGCTTGGGCGCATCCCGTCGCTGCTGATCATGTGTGCTGGGCTTTGTGTCGTTGTGTATGTGTTGCAGGCGCCCATGTGCACCGTGCACAGCTTCCCCCACAACATCGACCACTGCCTGACGTGGGCTCGCAGCGAGTTTGAGGGCCTGCTGGAGAAGGGGCCCAGCGAGGCCAACACATACCTGGCAGACCCAGCCAAGTACAGAGGTGAGGATAACGCAGTACTCGGCTTACTGCTTAGTGACGCTTGATAGCGTTTGGCATGTGTCAAGTGTCTGTTGTTGTGTGCAGTCGTGTGGCAGCTGTTGCGGCCACTGGGATTCTGAATGCGTTGTACTGCGAGAGCGTATGGCACAGCTGGCCGAGACTACAATGCTGCAATGTAGCCCCAATTCACTGTGCCTACTTGTACTGCTGCTGTGTGCCTGCAGAGGCCGTGAAGAGCAGCGCTGACGCTGCCGCGCGTGAGCAGTTGGCCAAGGTGGTTGAGGTGCTGGTGGCAGACAAGGTGGCCAGCTTCGAGGACTGCATCACGTGGGCACGCCTCAAGTTCCAGGTGCGGCGCAGTGAAGAGGCTGCAGTCATAGCTCTTCATGCCGATTAGGCATGTGTTTTCTTTGAATGCAGGCGTGATGGCTGCATGTTATGGCCTCGGCTGGCCATGTGACGGCATCACAAGTGTATTGAAAGGGTGTTGCAAACCTCAGCAGTACAAGCTGTAAAAGGTCCGGCACAAACAAGTACCATCCTGTGTGCAGTGTTATCTGGCTGAATTGTGGACTGGGTGTCGGTTAAGTGGCGCGCCCACGTGCTGATCTTGCTGTGTTGCTTGCCTCCTGCAGGACTACTTCCACGACCGCATCGCGCAGCTGACGTTCACCTTCCCTGAGGACGCCATCACCAGCACAGGCGCGCCTTTCTGGAGTGCGCCCAAGCGCTTCCCGCGGCCAGTCAAGTTTGACGCAGCAGACCCCGCCCACGCGAGCTACGTGCAGGTGGGCTCACAAGCTGGAGGGTAGCACGATGCATGCGTCTTTTTATGATCTGGCTGTTAGTGCAGAAGCACTGCTTCGTGTCCAGGTCCTGTCGTGTCTACTTCTTTTCCTCGCCCCCTGCACCGACGCATGAAGAAGTGCCATGCACCTTTGCAGTTGGAACAGCCTTGCCATAAGCTTTGCTGCGCAGTAGTCATAGAGCGCCTGCTAACCAGTGCGTGCAATGGTTTGCACGTGTCGTGCAGGCTGGCGCCATCCTCAAGGCAGAGGTGTACGGCATCCCCCGGCCAGAGTGGGCAGCAGATGCAGCAGCAGTGGCAGCAGCAGCAGGCAAGGTGGTGGTGCCGGAGTTTGTGCCCAAGAAGGGTGTCAAGATCGAGATAGACCCCAAGGTGACTGCTGCTGATCTGTGGAGTGCACAGATTTGGTGTTAGCGGTGCTTCTACAGGTGGTCTTTGTTTGCTCTACGCTGACTGCACACACAGTTATGGTGCGCTGACAGTTGAATCCTATAACCTCACTGCTGCGTCTGTTCAGCACCTTTTTATCTTAACTGTGCATCTGCGCATGTTGCTGCAGGCGGACAACCCCAACCCGTCAGCCGCGTTTGCTGACGACGAGTCTGTCATTGACCGCATGGTAGCACAGCTGGAGCAGGCCACGCAGGGCCTGCCCGCAGACTACAAGCTGCAGCCTGTGCAGTTTGAGAAGGTGAGCGCTGTGTGGCTGCACAGTGCTGGGTCTGCAGTGTCTGCAGTACTTGTTGAGCGTGAGGCACAAGGGGCTTCAAGTGCGAGCGGTTTGCGCCTAGTTCTGCCTTTATTGATTCCGCTTTAGCTGCTGCTCAGACCATGTGGGCTCCCCCAACACATTTTCGTCGAGCATGCTGCATGCACACCAAACATTGCTATCAGACTGTAGATCTGATCTTCACAGCATGCTGACCTGATTGCGGCTACCCGTCTCACACTGTACCTTGATCCCGCAACAATGGTATGTTTGACCTTGATCCCGCAACAATGGTATGTTTGACCTTGATCCCGCAACAATGGTATGTTTGACCTTGATCCCGCAACAATGGTATGTTTGACCTTGATCCCGCAACAATGGTATGTTTGACCTTGATCCCGCAACAATGGTATGTTTGACCTTGATCCCGCAACAATGGTATGTTTGACCTAACCCTCACCAGGATGACGACACCAACTACCACATGGAGCTGATCGCTGGCCTGGCCAACATGCGTGCGCGCAACTACTCCATCCCTGAGGTGGACAAGCTCAAGGCAAAGCTCATCGCTGGGCGCATCATCCCAGCCATCGCCACGGCAACAGCGCTGGCCACAGGCATGGTCTGCCTGGAGCTGTATAAGGTGGGGCCTGCTGGAGCCATGGTGCGGTGCTTTGAGCAAAGGAACCAATGTGTTGGTGCCCTTTTGCAGTGTCTATGGCCTTGCTGGTACAAACCGCAGGATGGCGCTCAAGTGCAGTGTCACATGCATATATGACCTTCATGCGCTGCATCTTTTGCTGCGGGGCTGCAGGTGGTGCAGGCCAAGCCCATTGAGGCGTACCGCAACACGTTTGCCAACCTTGCGCTGCCGCTGTTCGCCATGGCTGAGCCCATCCCTGCCAAGGCCTTTGAGCACAAGGACCTCAAGTGGAGCATATGGGACAGGTGGATCATCGAGGGAGACAAGACGGTGCAGGTGAGGGCTGCAGGGGTGGGGGTGGCGAGGTGTTGCAAGCGGTGATGTGAAGTGCGGGCGTTGCAGGACAGTGCTCTACACCCTGCACTGGTTGGTGCAGTGTGCCTCAGCACAGCAGCATTGTGCTGCTGAACTGCAACCCCTTCTAGCACAGAGAAGTAAATCAACACGCTGCACTGCTCGCATCTCCTGTGTGTTGTGTTGCGCTGCGCAGGAGGTGCTGGACTGGTTTGAGGAGCGCTCGCTGCGCGCGTACAGCATCAGTGCGGGGCAGTCGCTGCTGTACAACGACATCTTCCCCAAGCACAAGGAGCGCCTGGGCAAGAAGATGAGCGAGCTCGTGGTGCGTGCAGCAGCCAGCGCAACCCATTCGGCGCTTGCACAGGAAGCTTCAGCCAGCTTGCACCTTTTGCACAACAGCCAGATTGAACGACGATTACCACTGACTACTGCTGTTGTCATGTGTGTGATGAGGTGGTGGCTGCCGTACAGCCTATGCTGTAGTCTGGTAGTTGCAAGATAATCTGATCTGGCCTGCCATGCATGCCGTGCTGAAGTCGGAACGTGATACACTGCCACCCCACTACTTACTAGCCTGGGCAGTTGAATCGCGCTCAATGCGTCTGCTGCTGGTTCTGCTGCAGCATCCTCAGTTTTGACTCGTCTGACTGGCTTGTGGTCTGTGTGCTGCGCGCTGCGTGCTGCTCCTACGCTGCAGGTGACTGTGGCGAAGCAGGTGCTACCTGCTGAGCGGCGCCACTTTGACGTGGTGGTGGCCTGCGAGGATGAGGAAGGCGAGGACCTGGACGTGCCCCTGGTCAGCATACGCTACAAGTAGATCTGCTCTCATTTCTAGTAACAGCAGCGGGCTGCGTAGCCTATAGGCGGGCATCATCAGGGTTGTGGCAGGGGGTGTGAAAGGCCGGTGGCTGCGCCGGGTAAGGAACCGGCACGAGAGAAACAGAGCTAGGAAAGCCGCAGCTGCGGCTAGGAGTCTTTCACGCTTTGTTCTGCCATGCGCTTGTGGCACACCTGCTGGCGGCATGCTTTGTATGGCTTGCAGCGCTAGCTTGTAACACTTGCTCTATTTGCCCCAGAAGTCACCTTGCGAATCTGTAAGTCACCTTTTGAGGAAATTGAGGTAGCCAGTTGCGCATTTGTTGCGGGTGACATTTAATGGCAACAGAGTCGGTGCAAGGTAGCCGGGCACAGCATCATGCTGTCTTGCCAGTTGCAAGGCAGGCACAAGGGCATGATGCCATGGCTGCTGTCACAGCCCTGGTGGCTTGAATCACGCGTACGGTACAACCGTAAGTACCTGACACTGTAATCAGACACGTCCACATGGTGATACTGTCGGAAGCATATGTTACAAACACTTGGAACTCAATATCATCCTGAGCCTCACCTATGCAAGGGATGCGCGAACCCTACGCAAGGGATGCATGCTGCTGCGTGCTAGTGTTCATGTGCTGTGCAGCACATGTGCTGCGTATCTACCAGTACCACAGCATGACGCAGCCCACATTGCGGACGGTCCAACTTGGACACGGTGTACAAGACGCGACCCAAGCACCAGCTATGAGCTGCATGCACGGCCTGGACCTCATACTGGCCAAGGCATGTCGCAGCAACACCTCTACTAAGTCGCCAACAAGGCACCATCATCTAAATGCAGGAGATCCGGCCCTTGCACCCTACTCGTGTCCCAAGTGTGCTGTGCATGATGAAACTGCCAGTGAGATCACCTCTGCAGATACAGAGTGATTAACTAGTACTACGCTAGTAGCTTTGCACGTGCAAATAACGTGCACCAAGTGTCGCCAGCACCGGAGCAGTGCTCAAACAAGTGCTGCGCGCAAGTGCAGGGCAGCATAGCACCGCGGTTGCGCTAGCCGCGTCAATGCAGCTGAGCACCAGATGACCACCATCCTGACCGCTGCTTCGTAGCCCCAAACAGCCGCCGTTGTGGCAACAACCAATGGTACCAAATATCCCATTGCCAGCTGCACTAGCTAGCCCCTGTCAGTCGTGGCCAGCTGCTGCGCTTCAGCTGCTGGCGGGCTTGCCATCTGCCTGCCTGAGTGAGCGCACCAGGTGCAGGATGCGGTAGTTAAGCTTGGACACCTCAGACTCCGCCACTTTAGCAGCCTTTACAGCCTGCATGGCAGGGCATTCATCATAGAGTTATGTGATTTTATGCACATGGCTGTGATAACGAGGACAGCAGCAGCAGCACACTAGAAGCAGCAATTGGCGAAAGTGCCAAGGCAGGCGCATGGGCGCTGACACATCAGCCTGAATCAGATTGTGACGCAAGCCCTCCGGCAGGCCGCTGCATGTGCTGAGGCCCTTGAGAGCAATACCGCTGCTGGTCGACTTCTGTCATGAGTGCATCGGCTGTGTAGCTTCCACGCTCACAGCGCAGCAAAGCACTAGCAAGCAAGCTGGCCCAACACACGAAACTGGTGCCGCAACGAACCCCCTGTGCTACAACATGCCCATCACCGGTGCGCCAGCCGCGCCCACCTGGTCCCTCTCTGCCTTGAGCTGCTCATTCTCTGCCTTTGCATCCAGCAGCAGCGCCCGCAGCTCCTGCAGGTCTGACACACTGGCAGCAGACAGGCCGCCACCAGCTGCAACGGCACAGCGCGACACAGCACAAGCCCACGAGCACTGTCAGCAGCTTCCCAGTGCACATGATGGTTACAGGTAGGCTAGTGTTCTGCTCACAAGCCTGTTGCTGAGCACTGGCGGAAAACAAGTAAAACCATTTGCCTACCCCACCACCGACATGATGCGTGCTGCTTACCGCCATAGTGCTGCAGCTGGTTCCACCGCTGTGCTGCCAACTGCAGTGGTTGGCTCAGCTATGGTGTTGTGAGCCAGCAGGACTGTTATCCAGGCATCCTGCATAACATTGTGACGCTGCAGGTGTGCTCACCAGTGATCTTGCTCTCTATTTGCGCCAGCCGTGCCTCTGCCTGGGCTGCCTGCTGCACAAGGGCTTGCACCACAGCTGGGTCCATGCTGCAGTGAGTAGCTAGGAAAATAATGCACCAGCTAGTCTCAACCACTAATGTACGGCTGTGATAGAAGACGACTGAGATCGGCTGCTGCAGGCACTACACCTCACACAAAGATGGGCTGCTGTACATGTGGGGTCTACCTGGCTAGCTGAGATCGTCACAACAGTGGCTGATTTGCGATCACGGATGGTTAGCAATCAACAACCTGCCATCTCTGTCATGACACGAGGGTTTGCTTGCAACGCAGTCTGTTCACATGCAACCATGCCTCGCATGCGTTATGAGAAAGGTGGAAAACTAGCTTTGTGTTTGCAAACGGTAGATTAGCCTGTTGCAGCAAGCACCCTAGTTTTGGGAGTCCAGCTTCTGGATTGTCTGTGCAAATCTCCTGCTGATATTGCTTTATTTACTTACTTTACCACGTAACCACGCGCAACACGCTGCACAGAGCTCAGCCTGTAAAGTAGGGGAAGTATAGGTGGGTTATCAAGAGCCGTTCACCTCTCTAGGCAGAATGTAGCGGCTGTTGTGCGTCGAAACATGTCTGATGGTGGTTTTTCCTCAATAGTCATGCCCGCGCTGCTGCATGATGCGGGTTGTTGCTGTGCTGACCACGCTGCGAACCTGCATCAGCTGCACCTGCGTCACAACACAAGTGTATGCTTGGAACTTGGGGTAAAAGCACATCAGATAAGCAGTGATGGCCGTTGCCTGACCTCCACACTGCTTGCTCCTGCCCTGCTTCATCACCTGTGCAGGGGTGGCACCTGACGGAGGGGTCTTGGACCCACCACCTGCCACAGCTATGGCAGCAGCGTATGCCCTGGCGGGCGACGCTGCAACATCTCAAGCAACGCAACCCCAGGCAGCAGCTGTGGCGGCAGCTGCCGCTCACGGCCCTGCGCTGCAACAGCTGCTGCTGCGCTTCCTGCCATTCAGGGGCGGCAGCAAGACTGTTGGCAGTGCAACACAGCAGCACCAGCACCAGCCGCAGCACAACCGTCATGCACTGCTGGAAGAGCTGCAGCGCAACCCCCTGTGGCGGTTCAGCAGCCTAGATGAGCAGCAGCGGCTCCAGCGCAACAACCTGGCCAAGGCACTGCCACAGCAAGCGCATGATGCGCTGCTGGACTATGTGCGCATGGCTGCAGATGCAGAGCAGCAGCAACAGGGCAACAGGCAACGCGGGCCGCGCTCTGCAGCAGACGCTGCTGCTGACCTGCACGCTTTGTATGCGCTGGCCGTGGTGCATGTAGCATCCCAGCAGCAGCAGCCCCAGCACAAAGACCATGCAAATGGGCAAGGCAGCTTCAACGGCGGCCATCATAGCAGGTCGCTGGATGATAACGAGTTCCTGGACCTGCTGAAAGCTTACGTTTCCCTTGATGAGGCAGGTGGCAGCAGCAAACAGCAGCAGCGCGGCGAACAGCAGCAGGGCAACAGTGGCGGCCAGCAGCATCAAGCTACCGCAGCCGCCGTGCATGCACTGTATGCCTTTGCGCAGTTGGCAGACTCAGTGCAGCAGAAGCAGAAGGCGCCAGGGGAGCTGCAGGCGCACAAGAGCGTGTCGGAGCCAGCAGCAGGTGATGGGAGCCCGCATGCTGTGCACCGCAGCAAGCAGCCTGGCAGTGCACCTGGCTGGTGTGGCGACAGCAGCAGCAGCAGCAGTGCTGAGAGCCAGCATGATCTGCACGTGCTGCTGAAGCTGGCGCAGCTCAGCACACAGTCACAGTGACAGGACGGACCAGCAGGGCCTGTTCAGCAGCAGGCAGCTGGACGGCGTGAGGTAGTTTAGGCTGGGGTAGGCAGGGCTGGGTAGGTCAGGGCTTAGGTATTTGCTACATGTGGTTTTGGTGTTGGCTGCTGGCTTTGTGGCCTATCCAGCTTTGCTTTGCTGGCCTGCGCTCCGTGCTGCAATCAGCCAGGGCGTGAGCAACGCAGCACATGCGGTCAGTTTGCAGTTGAGGAGAGGTTATGAGTGGCGTGCAGCACAATGGTATAGTTCAAAGTGACAGTTGACCCAATTATTCTCGTCAGCAGCTGCAGCTTGGGGTCAGTGTGTTGAGTACCACAGGATTTGGGAGATCAACAAGGGGTATGTGATGGAAGCAAGCGTATTATGCAGAATGTAAGAAGAGGCGCCTGTGCTTCCTAGCCAGGCTTGCAGCTCTTGCCCGCTTCAGCGATGCCTAGCCCGTTGTTGAAGGCCAAATGGCCACAGCTGTGGCTGAGTTTGCAGCAGCCTTGGGCATGTTTGACCGTTGATTCGCCAGCTGGATGAAGACAGCGCCAGGTTGTATGGACATGCGTTGCATGTTGTTTGGGATCTGCTACTCCAGCAGGAAGGGATTCGGATGCATACAATGCGCCCCTGTGTCAGTTGTGTCTGCTGCAGCATTGGGTATTCAAGCTGCCACATAGAGACAGCAGCACAGGTTCACAGGGCACCAGTGCTTGTGTTCAGCAATGCACAGCAGCTATGGGCGCCTTAGTAGCTGGTGCAACATGGGAGAGGGAACATGCTCGTGTGATGTTGATTTATTGATCTGATATTGCATGGTTATGTTCAACACTGTGCTTAGTAATGGCTTGCTGTGAGCGAGCCGCATCTTTGCTGGTTGTACATCAAGGGCCTTCAAGGCAAGTGCCTGTTTGTATGCACGCAAACCTGGTGTTGTGGATGCGTCATCCGTAAACTGGGCGTACAGCGGTGCATGCAACCCGGCCTATGTATTTGTTGATGGCTTGTAGACTACAGTGTTCAGTGAGTGCCATATTACGGTACGGGGCATGTTACGGATCATCAGTGACGCGTGTTTGCTACTGTTTACTCATATGCGCTGACATGCAACCCTGCCAGTCGCATGTGAGGCCTTAAGGGCGCTGCTTAGACCAGCGTTTCAAGATTTTGTACAGCAGATCAATGCCGGATGCTTGCAGTTTGCAAGGCGGAATGTGTGTACAAGTGACTTGGGTAACAGATAAAGTTGCCTCCTGCTTCACTGCAAAGGTCAGCCTTCGGCCGATAGACACTGCGCTGCCAGTACGTACTGGCTCATCATCATCAAATTACCAGATCAAGCCATAGCATCAACGCCATCGGCCCCGCGCCCCCCCGGGGCGGAAGAAAGAGGGAGCACCGCTCCATTATGTTTGCAACTATTACGCACATCCCAAGCTTTCACAAGATACGCAGCAATGCTCCTAGACACCAGTCGGCAAACCCCCTTGCTACCCCAAACATCATCAGAAACAAAACGCAACAACTTGGTCGATGCATCAGTCAATGACAATACATTGTGCAATTTTCCAGCGCCACCAGCAACTGTCTCATCATCATCATGTTACCCATTAAGCCATAGCATCAACGCCATCGGCCCCGCGCCCCTCAGGAGCCAGCAACTGTCTGTTGCAAAACAGACCGAATCTCATCCAGCATAGTATCTCTTTGAGCAGAAGTGGCAGGACAATCAAACATCAGATGTGACAAAGACTCAACATTCTGCCCACAAGCAGGACACGCTGTATTAGAATCTGCTCTGCCACCCCCATAACGACTGGTACGCTCGTGCACACAAAGACATCCCATGCGAACACGCATCAGCAACTCAACGCCACGTGTTGGCCCACCAGCACACAAAAATGGCCTGGGCCGTTTGAAGCGCATGGCATCAGCATGCGTAGGGTGAACATGCATGACGTAACGGCTCAAAGTAGAGTGTTGCAGTGATTCACAAGCAATTCTATCGGCATGCAACTTCTTGACCTGACAGCTGATGTGACACTTGCATGCACTAGCGCGATCAGCCGCCGCTGCAACATCCACACCTTACTTGCACAACAAACTCTGCACATACTTATGCCACGGTGTTGCTGCAACAGCACCACTGGGGCGCTTCCACTCAGCAGAAAATACCTGACGTGGCAGCCTGGAATCCTGCAATCGTTGAACCCTAAAGTAATACTCCATTGCCCTCTGATGAAGCCACATGTGCAATGGCTTCACACCCCATTCAGCCAGCAGAATCGAGGAGCAAGGACGCTCTTTGCCACAACGCATTGCGCATATAATGATGTCAGTCTGCACTTTGTCAATCTGCTGTAACTGCCTTGTAGTTGACGGGAACCAGACCTCACTGCCATACTCAACAATTGGGCGAATGCATGTCAGCAAAATGATACGCTTGACTTCCACACTGATGTGCCGGCTCTTCCAGATTGGCATGAGCCCACCCTTCCCACGATGCACTTTTGCCAACATCTTCTCAAAGTGCGTGTTCCAATTGCAAACATTGTTGAACCACAAGCCAAGGTAGCAGTACTCTGGCACTCTGGCACGGGAACACCATTCCAAACAATGCCAGAAGCAGCCAACTGGCTGGGCTGCCTACCTGGTGACACGTGCATGACAGCAGACTTAGAGCTATTCAGTTTGAAACGCCACTTACAACTGTAATCATAAACTGTTACAGCAACAGCCTGAACCTCAGCCAGGGATCTGCACACAGCAACAAAATCATCAGCCTGCATGGCTGCCACAACCTGACCAGCCGGTTCATCACTAGGGTCCATCAAAGTGATTCCAGGGTGCTTTGCATGCACCTCATGCAGCAGATCATCAATGAAGTACAGGTACAGTGTTGGGGAGATAACATCACCCTCATGCAGACCAAGGTCACATGTGAAGCTGTCAGTGACGTGGCCTTCGTGGGACACCACACGGCGGGCACCTGATACAGGTTGTAAAGCACAAGGAACATCTTCCCACGCACACCCTTATCCCACAGTTTTTGGAAGAGCCCATCAAGCCACACTGTCGGAAAAGCGTTGTAGGTGTCAACAAACAGCACAAAAGAATCCTTCCCTTCAGCTTTCCGCCCACCCAACACCTCACTTAGCACGCTCTGGTGGTCGGCACAGCTGCGCTTAGGACGAAAGCCGTTCTGGCTCTCATGCAGCAGCGGCGTTTCTGCTGCTGCTGCTGCTGTATCTGCTGCTGTTGTGCCGGCTGTTGCTGCTGCTGTTGTGCCGGCTGTTGCTGCTGCTGTTGTGCCAGCTGCTGCTGCTGCTGTGCCGGCTGCTGCTGCTGCTGCTGCTGCTGCTGCCGTGTTGAGCTGTCAGTCTGTAGCCCGCCTTCTGCAAACTTGATTAGGCGCTGGTTGAGAACGCTGGTGTAAAACTTGTAGAGCACGCTGAGCAGAGTGATACCACGGTAGTTGGTGGGGTCTGTCAAATCACCCTTCTTGGGCATGTTCACAACTGTGCCTGGCATCTGGTGCACCTGCTCAAGTTCCCACATCAGCTTGCAATACTGTAGCAGCATATCAGTGGCTGTACGTACTGGCTATGCAACCTTGATACGGCGAGCACGCCAAAAGACCTTGAGTCATTACAACGGTACATCCTCATTCCTCATGCCCTGCTTGCGCTGCCATACGCTCGAAGCCAGCCTTGAAGTAGCACCCACCAGACTACCTCCCAAACGTGCTGAGCACACCGTGTGCAGGGCCTGCACTCAATCCACGGTTTCTACTCCTGCACACGCCCATCCTACCTGGCGGCACATGCGCATCCGATGGCCCATCAGCAGGCTGCCTTGAAAATTCCTCGTATGGGGCATGCATGCTGGGTTGCGGCCAAGCAGCATGCCTCTTCCAGCCCTTGCTGTGCCAATGCCAGATCGGTTCAGGCGGCTGCTGCCAGCTGCCGTAGGGCTTGAGGCCTGCTAAGCCTTCGCTGGCATTGCTCAGGACATCAGCCGCACCAGAAGGGCTGCTGCGTGGTGCGGATCAGCAGCAAGGTGCCTAGTGAGACCTGTTGTGCTGCCATGTAGCGCCTTTTGGGCTGCATCTGGCTGGCCCCCTTCTTCCAGCACCTTTGCTGCAGGCTTCTGCACTTCTCCGCTACCGGCTACTGCTGCTTTGCCGCCAGCTGCAGCACGGCCGCCTGCTGCTGCTGTTGCTGTCTGCGTGCCCCACGGCCTCATTGCCAGCAGCAGCGCAGCACTGACCAGCCTTCTGTACTCCATTGGGTCCTGCGTTGCTGCTTTCGCCAGGCTGGCCTGCAGTGCTGACACCGCGTCATACGCAGACTTCCACACGGGGTCGACATACGCGACACCTGTTGGCTGCGGTGCAGCTGGTGTGGCTGGTGCACACGAAGCAGCTGCCATTGTGTGCTTGCCAATGTCAGCACCAGCAGATGCACTGGATGGCGGTGTTTGGTTTGAGCCTTTGCTGTTGATGGTGCAGCTTGCTGGCTGGCTGCTGAGCTTGGGCTGTTGCGGCGTTGCCGCTGGTGGTGCTGCGATGGCGAAGCTGATGGCGTACGTGTCGTGGCTGGCCGTCAGGTGGAGGTGCTGCCCAGGCCACACCTGGTGCTCGGGAAGGAGCTGCACAGCCTGCAGGGACAGCCGCAGTGGCGTGGAGCAGTGTGTCAACAGCAGTTGCGGGCCTGCTGCCACAGTTGTTGCTGTGGTCACAGACAGTGTGCTGCATCAGACAGTGCATGCTGTTTTGACAAGTTCAGCTGAGGCGTGCGTACAAGGGGCGCTGCAGTCACTGCTGGAAGATACTTGTGGGTACATGGTTAGGCAAACAGCAAGAGCATGTACTGCACTGCAGTGATTGCAGGTATGTTTCGCATGTATGAGCAGCAAATGATATCGACAGATATGCAGGCGGACAAGCCAGGGGCGACACCCCACCTGCTTCCATGTTGTGTGCTTTCCTGTCTGCTGTGTGCTGCTGTAGGGGCTGCTGCTGAGCACCGTCTGCTCATCAAGCTGCAACTCAAACCAAAAGGCAACTGCATTGCAGACGCCTGGCGCATCAACTGCAAAATCCAGCGGCTGCGCTGCAGGCTGGAACTCTGTCAAAGGGTCAGGGCAGTTGAAGTCCAATTCAAACACTAGCTGCGGCTGCGCCAGCGGTATCCAGTGCGGACCAGGCCCAGCAACAATGCTGCATGCCTTGCGGCTGCTGTCGTTGCTGCTGTTGGCATCGCTGCAGCCGCTGGTGTCAAGGAACTGACGGTGCTGTCGCAAGTCTGCTTCAAAGTAGTCTGGCTGCCATGCATAGCTGCGTAAGGGGCTGGTGTCGGCGACGCCTTGCAGGGCTGGAGCTGGCTGGATGTTGTACTGAATTGGCTGGCAGTACACCTGCATCAAGAGAAAGCGGGCCACTACAGTGTGAGGTGCTGCCGTTTGCAAACCTAAGAAGAGATGGAGGAGGAAAGTGTTCTATTCACAACAAGCAGGGGTGGGGCTGGTAAGAAGTACAACCTCACCTTCGCAGCTCCTGGCAGTACTGTGCCGCCTGGGTTACGCAGTAGCTGTGCGCGTGCAGCTGCGACAATGTGCAGAGCGCCCTCTCCAATCAAGCCACAGTCAAACACCTGCGGTCATCAAATGGGTGGAGCATAGAAATTGGGGGCAGTACTGGGCAGTAGCACCTAAACCCAAGCAGCAGTTTGAAGACTAACAGTCAGTGCCATGCTCGCAATCAGGGTTGTTTGGGACGTCAAAGCTGCTGATTCAAATTGAAAGGCGTTTGTATCAGGCTGGACAACTGACAGTGCGATCGTTCTTGCCCCACTGCTTCTCGACTCTGTGTACAACACCGCTTGTTGCTCTTGCTGCTGATCGAACAACCCCTGGTGCTGGTGGTATCAAGAACGTTTGTTAGGTGCGCCATGCCACGGATGCTTTGCAAAGAGTGCTGCTTCCTCGGACGCTGTTGCTTGTCTGAACGTGTGGGTGCATTGATCAAACTTGCCTGGGTTGATTGCCATCCCAAAAGCATTTTATGTGCTTGCATGCAAGACGCAGCTCACCTCAAATGCAAGCAGATCAGCAGGGCTTGGCATGTCATACTGCATGGGTTTGCCGCTGCTGGTGCTTTGGCCTTCCACGGACAAGTATCGGCCATCCTTCTGCAGTACACTGATCCTGTTGGCGCAGCCGTTGAGGGCGACGATGGCACGTGCTGTCTCTGCCAGGTGCCTCACACTCTCTACTGCTGTCACTCTGTCTGCGCCAGCCCTGCAGCAGCAACGGCAACGCACGTGTACATTTCACCATGAGTCACTATTGTGTGGTTGTGCTTGCTTCTGCTTGCAGGGACACTGCAGTATCAGCAGGTGGCAAAGTAGCCCCATCACAAAGCAGCACAGCACACAGCAGCTCGTCATGGCTGTGCTACTGTCCTGCAAGACTGTACGGTTGGCTGGAAGCTCAGCGGCTGCAAGGCGGGTGCTGCCTGCTGTTCGCGGCAGGTTCATGCAGCTGGTGCCGCAGCAGCAGGCGCCGTACAGAAAGATCAGCTCCGAAGCGCGGGTCATTCAAAACCCAGGACAGGCTGGTGGGTTTGAGCTGGCGTGGGCCGCACTGCCATGCATGGATAGTAGCAGCAGCTCAGCATGCTGTGCGCAGCACTGACCAACTTAACTGCCAAAAGCAGCAGCCCCTGCTGCAGCACAACACCACCAGGCAAATGCAGTAGCCACACCAGGGCAGCACTGGCTTGGTGAATGTGCATGTGTGAAGGCACTGCACAAAGTATTTGCACCTGCAACTGCAGCCACCTGACCTTTTGACAACATCCCCTCGTAACTGCTGCGTTTTGTCGTCGCGTGAACGTGCTGCAGGCTTTGCACCACCTCCAATGTATCAGCAGGTGCCCCAGGAGGCTGTTGGCGCCCCACCCATGCCCATGGCTGCTGGCGCAGTGTTCACTGACTTCAGTGTGTACAAGACCAAAGGCGCAATGTCGGTCAAGCCTATCAAGCCAACCTGGGCTGCCGTGGCCAACGGTGGCTGGAAGATCGACAGGTGCTGCGCTGCTTGCAGGAAAAGGGCGTGGCACCCATGCAGCATGCTCAGGCAGCAGGCGTCACAGCTGGCGTTGCAACAGCTTTGCAATATGCATTGATCCGCCCGTGAATTCGTGTATGCTACAGATGGGCACTACAGCCGCGTCCGCATGGCTGTCTATCTGCAGCACGAGCGGCTTCAGCCCACTTTAGGCAGCTGTCCGCTGAGTTGAGCGGGCAGCAAAATGCAGCTATGTAAAAGTAATAGCAGCACCCAAGCAGCAAGGCATGCAGTGACACCATTCCCCTGCAAGCAAGGCTGCTCACTCACGCAAGGCTGCGCATGCAAGCAAGGCTGGCCTGACCAGCTGTGTACAGCCTTATGACTGCTGTGTGGAGTGTGCCGGCGCCCAACATGCAACTACTGCCCTGCTGTGCCACTGCATGCAGGAATGGCGCGATGCTGTTTGAGCTGGCAAACCCGATTCAGGGTGCTGAGCGGCGCTACAACTGGGAGCAGAAGGTGGTGATCGGGCTGCAAGCAAACGAGCTGTCAACCATCCTGGCTGACCCAGCTGCAGAGCACAGCTTCTACCATGATACATGTGAGTGCAGGGGATGAAAGGGATATGAGAGATGATACATGTGAGTGCAGGGGATGAAAGGGATATGAGAGAGCAAGCACGGCAGGAGATAGCCCAGCTGACATGTCGTATTGGCCATTGCTAACGTGCACTGCGTAATGTACACGTCTCAACAGCATCTGCATTGGTGACACAGCACAGCCGCGCACTGCTGCTCCTGTGTGGGGTGTTTGTACGTGTTGGGCGGCTTTTCGTCATTTTGGCTGCATGTGTCAGCAGGCATTGTTGCCCTTCAAAACTAGTTCAGCATTGATTGCTTGAGTATGGCCATTCCAATGATTCTGCTTGCTGGATGTGGCTTGCTTGCATCACTGCTCACGCTGTTTGTGCTTGCTGCTGATGGCACACTGCTGCTGCTGCTTGCAGTCAAGGGCCAGCCTGGCAAGGCAGGCACACTTGTCAAGACACTCAGGTGGAGCAGGGCACCAGACGGCAACGCCTACTTCATCAATGCCAGCGTCACAGACAAGGGCAACAACATCAACAACAGCGTCAGTGTCAGCCTGACCAGCGCAGAGTTCTACACATTCAAGCGACTGGTCGACTTCTCCATCCCCTATATGCTGGGCTGGGACGCAATCTTTGTCAGCACCCAAGGCTGAGCGTGCTGCTACTGACACGTTGTCGTCGCTTGCATCAAGCGTGGCATGGCTTGCGTAGTGCACAATGCTGGTGTGCATTGACGGAGACTGCTTTGCAGTACTAGTGTCAGTGCTGCTGGCGCTGTGGCGTACGCTGATAAATTCATTCATGTAACTATGCTGGGCAGCTTCTGGGCGTTGTAGGGCTTTACCAGCATGCTGCAACAGCGCATGCACCCAATGCGTTGCAATGCTGTTCACTGGAGTGATGTGCTGTGTGCTGTGCATGACAGGTGCACATGAGTAAGCTACAGTGCACAGCTCTGTGGCGTTGTTCAAGGTGTACTGGTGGTGTGTAGTTTGTGTATGCTGCGGTGCATTGTCAGCAGGTGATGCTGCCGCACTGTTGCAGTGTTTATCAAGGGGGTTTATGGCCTTGCTTACCCAGTTGTTGGCATAACATGCTAGTGGTGCGTCAGTGTATGCTACGTAAAGGCTTTCTGTACAACAGCCTGCTGTACATGATGGTGTGCAGCAGTGATCGACAAGCACAAGTGTGTGCACCTGCTGGGCTGCACCTGGCCACAGACAAGCTGATAGGTGTAACACGTTCTATCCAGGATAACCCCCTTACCATTCTATCCAGGATCCGCCTACTGCCAGTGCCTCAACTTGAGGAAATTCGTTCTTTCACATTCTATGGGTATCAATCAAGAGGCAGCTGGGAACGGTGTCAGCTTAGCATGCTTACTGGTCAGCCTGACCATGCGGCGCATGCATGGCTCACCTCACGGCCATCATGGAGAGCAGCCCAGTGCCAGTGCCAATGTCCAGCACATGAACCTCGCCACAGCCAGCAGCAGGACCAGCCCGCTGCTGGAGATGCTCACGCTGTGCTGCAACTGCACGCCTGCGCGCACACACGCAACAACCGCATGGAAAGGCAGTACAGAACGTTGATAGCAGCAAGACATTGATCAAGTATCAGGATTGGACGGCAACAAAGCGCATGCGGCACGTACAAAAGGGCATGATACAAAAGGGCTGCTGGCAGGCCTGCCAGCACAGCCGGCTGCTTGTGCATGCCGCACCTGGAGGTCATAGGTGGCCACAATAAAGTGGCACAGCGAAGCCTTCGCAGGCTGCAGAAGTGTTGTAGCAATGCACTCTGCATCATGCAGGCTTTTCTGCTAGAGTGCTGCTAAGCCCTTACTGTGAAGGCTGGCCGCCCATGGCACCTGATGCATGTGCGGTGGCGACCAGGCACTGAAGTGGCAGCAACACAGCTCAGCAGGAGCAGCCGCCAGCCGCACCTGATGGCTGCATCGTATGCACTGTTGCGGGCCTCATCACCCAGCATGTCAAAGTGCCAGCGTGGCAGCATTGCATGACGAGGAATGCCATGCGGCGACCATGTGTAGCTGCACTTGCTACCGCTGCTGCTGCTGCTGCTGCTGCTGCCGCCACTGTTGTATGCTTCTTCCTGGGTGCCGGCTGCTTGGCTGGTGGGCCGTGTACTGGGAGTCCCAGCTGGTGTAGCAGCAGCAATGTTGAAGTGCAACCGCAGCTGCTCTTGCACCTGGGTACTTATCACCACGTCTAAGCTGGCTGTCATGCTGCCTGGTGGCTGTTTCTGTGGGATTTGCTGCTGCTGAGTTGCGGTGGCTGCTGCCAGATCTGAATCCAGATAGTACAAGCCCAATCCAAAGCTTGTGCTGGCAGGGCTGCTCGCAGGGCCGCTGCAGTTGCTGCTGTCACTGCTGTTGCTGCTTTCCAAAAGGGCCTTGCTGGCCTTGCAATGTGGCTCACTGCTGCTGGCCTGCAGCGTGTGGGGTCTTGTGCTGACAGAAGCCCCCCCATGAGCATGCAGCTCAAACCACACAAGCAGTGCGTCACAGTCATGGTGCACCTGGATGCTGCTGCTGCTGCTGGTGACAGTAGTGGTGGCGGTGGTGGTCGCAGAGCTGCTAGCTGCAGCTGGCAGGTTTTTGAGGTTAATGGTGAGCAGCTCAGTTGGAGCCGACGCTGCCTGGAAGGTGTCTGGCCTGCGCAAAAAAACCGGGTTAGTCTGTTAGTATCATGTTGCTTGTGAGTTTGCAACTTAGGTTGTGAGCAGTATGTGGTATGCAGTATGTGAGCATGAGCTTGGCAGGCTGCACCTGCTATGCTGCAGCATAGCACCTTGGCAGCCCAGAGGCACTCTGCAGTGGCTGCAAACCACTAGTCGTAGCTGCGGCAGTACCTGTCATGCTCAATACGCTCCATGGTTGGGTGCCACTTGTACTTGTTGACGGGCGACAGGTCAAACCCTGAAACATGCTGAGTCAGCGCTGTGTTGACCAGCTGCCCCTGCACAGTGATGCTGCTGGGCACTGTCAGGGCAGCAGGGCCGACCAGGCCGTTTGCAGCAGCAAGTTGGAGCACAGGCAGCAGCCCCTGGCCAAGCACACTGCGCACAGCAGCAGAACACACAGTGATTACACGGTTGGTGTGAGCGCAGCGTCAAGAAGGACATGGTACAGCTACACTGAAGGCGCTCAACGTGCGACCTTGATGCATGCCCCACACAGCAGCACTGAACTGTGTCAAGTGGTGCGCGGAATGAGTGTCCGAGAGAGGAGTTCCCTTGCTTACAGCCAGGATACTTAGTCACTGGCAGTGACCACACAACTGCCTTGCTGCACTGCAACCAAATGGTCTGCCGCAATCCAAAGTTAGACTTGCCTCCACTGCTGCAGCCCACCTGTAGTCCAGCAGGTCAGTCACCACAATGTCTGCCTGATGCTCCAGGTAGAAGCAGTCATCTGCACCAGCAGCTGCACCAGCTGCAGTTTGAATGCCTGCAGGTGCTCCCTGCCATGGCCGCAGCAGATGCTGGGCGCCAACCACATGCACGACTGCGTCACACTCTGCGGTC
Source organism: Tetradesmus lagerheimii (assembly GCA_902809745.2). Lineage (NCBI taxonomy): Eukaryota > Viridiplantae > Chlorophyta > Chlorophyceae > Sphaeropleales > Scenedesmaceae > Tetradesmus > Tetradesmus lagerheimii. The sequence continues at coordinate 30,165 of CADDIJ020002382.1, read as the reverse complement.
ACACAGTTGTTGCCGCACATATGTTGTGCTGGGCCATCTGCCATCGTCCCCGCTGCTGCGTCCCCTGTTGCGCCAGCACCCTCACTGTTACCAATACCACCACTAGCTTTGTACCAGCACTTGCTCAGTGGCACTGGCACCAGCTGCACCTTACTGACAAGTTCTGCCTGCTGCTGCTCGTTTGCCTCCAGCAGCTGCTGTGCTGCTCTGAAGCCCCACCGGCCCTTCTCAACAACCACCACACTGCCTGCACCAGCAGCAGCAGCCAGCAGAGCCAGCACTCCCCCTCCACCATTCGACAGCACTAGCACACGCACATCTGGGCCTTTCTCGCTCACTGCAGCTTGTAGGCTTTGCTTGTAGAACCGTAGCAGCGGCTCATCTGTCGAGAAGGCGATGCCGCGCTTTGGGGCTTCCAGCTCTGCCAGCTGCAAGGTGATGCCAGCAAGCAGCAGCAGTACCTGCTGCTGCTGCTGGCTTGTGTCTGACACTGTTGCTGCAACTGCGCTTAGCAGGCGGTCAGTTGGGGTGGCTGTGGATGTTGGCTGCTCAGCACTTGCGCTATGGTCGCCGTCGACGCCAGCTGGCAATGCACAAGGTTCCTGCTCCTCAATCGTAGCTGCGCATGGTTTGCTGCATCCATTGCTGCTGCTGCTGGCCCCCTGCCGCATGCTGGGTGTCCACGTGGGCCGCCACTCCCAGTCCTGCGGCTCCCAGCTGAAGCCTGCCATGCCTTGCTGCAGCTGCTCAAGCAGCGCCTGGCGGCCAGCAGCCTGCACGGGAAGAGGGCGTAAATTGAGTGCGAGCAGGTACGAGACCACACATGCCATGGTACAGCGGTATTGTATACTAAGTAATGTTCAGCCGTGCGGGCAAGGCTTGCCTGCCATGCTGCTGGAAGCATCGTGTATTGAGTACAGCAGAGCTGACTTTGCAGACAGCTGGCAGCCTGCCATCACAGCATGCTGGGCTGCTCTGCTAACTTTGCTACATGCACCGCCACAGCAAGCTTTGCACCCCTCTGTGTCCTTTCAAACGTTGATCACCTCGCTTGCTCGTGTGGCTGCCCATGCAGCGTGGTCAGCCTTCAGCTCAGCCTGCACCCTGAGGTGTGCCTCCTGGGCCGCTGCTGCCGCCAGCGCCTCACCCAACTTGCCGGCAACTGAAGCAGCCTGCAAACGCGTGTGCAGTAACGCACTTGCACTACATTAGTAATGGCAGCCAAGCCTTGTAGGCTATGTTTGCGGCATGGCGACGGCATGCAGCAGCAACCCAAGATGGATAACAACCTCATGCATCACTCTGTGACCGTACAGATGAATGGCTGACATCAAGCGAGCCTGGCATGTGCATGTGTGCCGCACACAAGGTGAGGCACCAAGATGCTGCCAGCGCGCACCTCTGCTGAGTTGGCGGGCAGCGAGTCCAGCAGCTGTTGCAGCAGCTGCGCGGCCAGGCCGTGCTGCTGCATGGCTGTCAGGGCTGCTGCCTGACGGTAGAGAGGCTTGGGCCAGCCAGGTGTGGCCTGCAAGATTGGTGTAACTAACAATCAAGCTTGACAACGGCACAGCAAGGGCAGCATCACCCATCTTCACGCAACGCAGAGCATGTCAAAGCCGCGCGCATCATTGCAGCAGTTCTTATGGAAGCAGTGTTTCAAACACTGCGGCGCACCTGAGCTGCTGCCGCCGCATGCTGCAGGGCCTCTTCTGGTCGATCCAGCTTCAGCAAGGTGGCAGCAACGTTGCTAGCTAGCACGGCCCACTCAGGAGGGTCTTGGCACTGCTGCTGCTGCTGCTGCTGCTGCTGTGAAGGCAGGTCTGCCAGCTTCAGCGCTTCGAGGTACAAGTGCAAGGCATCTACAAGTAAAAAACAACGTCTTGATAATATCGTAATTCCGTATGTTTGGCAGCAGCGCAGCACACAGCTGACCACCTCACCTCCATAGTTTCGCGCCTCGAAGGCACGACGAGCAAGCTCCTTAATCGACATGATCTCTGTTGAGGACACGATAAGAAGAAACTTGTCACTGAATACCGCCCATGTTGGCACGAGTTGTGTGACCTCTGCAATAGTTGTGACAAGTTGGTCGTGCATCGTGAAGATCAAACCACCCTCGGCAACGCACAGCTTAGCTTTGGCCAGACCTCAACCAAACGTGGTACGTCAAAAACTCTGTATTGGGTTCTGTCAGTTGTGCATGTGCGTTTACAGCTGGAACACACACATCTTTCATGTCAGCAACTTGCCGACACCAGCTTGCAACTCGAAAGATAAAGTCATGCTGTATGCCCTATCCTGCCTCCACAACAATACATCATGCATATGGCATCACGCCAGACGGGAGCTGCATAGCACGCAAGGCATACACCGCCTTGTGCAAAGCAGCACCGCTTGCAGTCAAATTGCAGCCTAAATGTCACTGACAGTTGGCAACTGCCTGCCTCTGTCAGAATACGGATATTCATCTGACATCTGGACTGGAGGCACATGCCAATACGCAGGTGAGATGTTTGATTGTCGCAGCTGATGTGTCAGAAGCATGCATGCTGGTCCTGTGAGTGAAGCTGCCAGAACCCGTGGACAGGATGCAGGATGCCAGACTCTGTCGGACTCCTGCCCTTCACGCAACAATGATGTGCATGCCCTGTGCATGCAACATGTTGTACGAGAAACAATGCGTGCCCTGAGATGGTACCCAAAACATGCTGCAACAACCATGGTGTTGACTAGCTTGAAACTGGCAGGTGTTAACCTCTCTTCATGAACACTAATTTGTATGACAAGGATACCAACACTATAGGCTGTGTAACTAACTAACTAACTAACCTCTAGCGGCTGTTCCATGCAACAGACCAGCTTTTGGCTGAATGGCACAATCAATATGAACAAGCCTAATCACAATCTAGCCTACCACCACAGCTCCAGCAGCCAGCGCCGGCAACTTAGCTGCACATAATGCATCTGGATACCTAGCTAGATGCCGCCTGCAAGTTGCAGAGAGGCACAACAAGGTGGCTATGCCAGACCTGTTTGGTTATCCAGGTTCTGAAAAACTGCGAGCATGCAGGTTCGTACACTTATCCAAAGTCAGTGCTCTGAATTCATGCTGTGATCACCAGCCCCGTTGCCTACTTCTGCACTGTGTGATGCGACAAGCTCCACAAACCAGTGGGAGGCGTGTTGCGGGTTACACAGCAGGCACATACACACCCACTCTTGGTGGCCACGTGGCCGGAAATGTGAATGGTTGTAAGCCTTGCTGGTGCTGTAACTATTTAAGCACTGCTTCACTGCGAAAAAGATATTCAATAGAGATGGGTGAACAAGTATGCAAAGGCATGTAATGTATGCATATATGGAATTGCGTATGGCACCTGGTGTAACCATGCATAAGCCACAGCAACTTGCTGCCACTATCAGTGTTCATGATGCAGATGATCAAATTCAACTCAACAGGTTGTCAAGGCGCACGCAGGTGCAACCAGCAATGGCATGCAAAAGTGGCAGGAAGTTCTAAGCAGAAAGTTTTGTGCACTCCACGTGCACAACGGTAGTGGGTACAAAGAAGTGCCGCGCTATGCTAGCACCTTCCCACCTAGCCAGGTTTACCAAGTGCAACTGTCAATGAAAAAATGCACAACGCAGCAAGCGTGGTCCCAAACAACCTAGGCCACCCAACCTGATGCTTCCTGGCTGCTCATCGCAATGCAAACAATGCCAACAAACACCACTGCTCAGCCTCTTGCATTACTACTTGCAAGTGCCACTGGCAGCATCCCACACAGCAGGGGGTGTGCACACGCAAGCACCATCATTGCTGCTCCATGTGGCATCCAAGGGGCAGATGCACACACCATTCGTGGAGTCCCATGGCAAGCTGCTGGGGCAGACGCACTTCTTTGTGGTTGTATCCCTGCAGCAACAACACCATGACAGACAGACACAGCAGCAGCAGCAGCAGACAGGAAGATGGCAGTTGTCAGCAGGCCTTTTGCGCAACTGGCATTAGTTGCATGCAGCTCCTGCTGCAGCGTGGGATGCTAGCGCTGCTGTTATTGCTGGCCCGCAAGGAGGCAGGCGACCAACCAGTAGCACATCACATGGCGATCCTTGATGACCTGCATCGTGATTCTGTACAGTACACGACAAACACGGAATGCCACGCCACAAACCAAGGTGCACCGGCACAATCGTCAGTGTTAATCGCCACAGCAGATTGCTGCGCATGTGCCACCGGGCCGCTCACCAGTTCACATTCAGCACACCACAGTCGCATGATGTGCCCGTCCAGCCAGCCCCGTCAGCACACTTGCAGGACGGCGCGTCCCCAGGGGTCACAGGCACCAAGTTGTAATCTGCGCCAGCACCGCAGCTGCAGCTCAAGGTCGTATTGCTCCACTGCGCGCCGTCGTAGCAGGAGCACAGGCCGTCAATGTACAGCGCTGCATTGCCACCGGGGCACACACACTGCCCGTTGACAAGCGTGGCGCTGTCGTAGCAGCTGGCGGCAGCGCAGTTTTTGGTGCTGGAGTTGTAGACCTGGTTGGCCTCACAGCAGACTGGCCATGTGTTCTGCTGGTTGTTCTGGGTGGCTGATGCACTGCAGGGCAACCGGCAAAGGCAACAGAGGTTCAAGCATGTGATTGTTCCTGTGCATAATTGATGCATCACTGCTCGGAGCACTGTGCAATGCACTAGGCGGCAAAGACACATGGCAAGGGTGCACGCAAACGCTGAAAACATGCGTTGGCAGGCAGCAAATTGTGGGACGCTGCTGGCTGCAGTTTCATCACGCAAGTCTGTCACAATGCCTGCAACTCACCACTGCACGCAGGAGGGTGCCTTGTACTCGTAGTCACCATCGGCAGCTTTCACCGCTGCAGACCAGACATGCTGCAGGCGCCTGCCGCCAGCCCTGCTCCTGGCCTTGCCCATCTTCACGTAAAAGTTTGCAGGACACACGCAGGCCTTGCCATCTGCGCTGGCGGTTGAGTTGTTCCTGCAGGCTGTGCAGGCCTTGGTGCCTGACTTTGGTGCCACCGAGTTTGCTGGGCAGGGCTGGCAGGCCTCTGGCGAGGAGGTGGCTGCCGCGTTGAAGGTGCCGGCAGGGCACTTGGTGCAGCCTGGCAGTGACAGTACACAGATGGCAGTACAGAGTTGCATGTTGGTTGTTGCTGATTGCAGCTGACAGTAGCACAGCAGTACTTGTACTATGTGCTGCTGTGCTCATGGAAAGGGCGATGTGTCCCACAGGTTGGCAACTTGTCCCAAATGCTCAGCTAGCAGCACCCATCAGCAGCTACGAGGTTACCGCAACATTGCAGCAACTGCAGCACACACGTCATACCACATAAGGCTGCGGGGTGCAGCGCGCACCTGTGACACCGGTGATGGATGACGTGCCGTTGGCCTGGTAGCCTGCAGAGCACATGCAGGTGGTGGCTGGCTGGCGGGGCCATGACTTGGGGCGCGGATAGATGGACGACTTCTCGGGGCACCTGCAGATGCACAGCCAGGGCAGCGCCACGGCACTCCGCTGTTGAGCAACACATCATTTGCTGCACTCTTAGCATGGCAGGATAGCAGCTTGCGGCGAGCCCATGTTGAAATATACTTTGCCAGAGCGGAGTCATGATTCAGAGTTGAAAAGTCAGCAATACTGCTGCTGCTGCTGCTTGCAGGGAAGGACAGGAGGAGGCTGATGCCACCCTAGGGCTGTCCCCCAGAGGGTGTCACACATGTGCATGCCGCATGCAGGCTTGCATTGAACTACTCACTTGGTGCATGTCGTAATGTTGGTAGCAGGATCAGTGAAGATTACACCCTCGCAGTTCTTGCAGCAGGAGCCCTGAACCGCAGCAAGTGAACAGCGCACCGTGTTACGCTCAAGCACTGGCACCTGCATGTGTGTCAGAGTGGCACCCTCCACGAGCACCCAGCAGATTTATGCAGCTGAACTTCGCAGTGCAGCACAGGCCATTTCAGTGGCAGACAGTCACTTTCCTTGGCTGCATGCTGGCTTTTGCTGTCGTGTTGGTCAAGCACTGAGGTTAGGTAAACATGTGTGCGCTGCATCACAATCATGAGGAGTCCACCAGCGAGCAGTGACTCAGCATTTGCAGCACACAGGCGACAATGCGCATCCACGCACCTGTTGAGCAGCAAATCGGCCTGCTGGGCATGGAACACAGGAGCCAGTCTTGGTTCTGCCGCGGCTCGTCACTTTGTACTCATAGTTGGGAAGGCAGGTCGTGCCAGCAGGTGGGATGCAGCTGTCCGCACTGACCAGTGCGGCAGCAGCCAGTAGGCAGGTGACTGCCAAGAACCGGGATGTTGTCATCGTACACAGTCTGCAGTTGCAGTGAAAAGAGCAAAAACACACCGTGAAGCTACAACGTCCTGATCAGCCATCATGACGGCTTGTACAGCAGGCTGCAGCTATACTTACTGCCCGGCCAGCACGAGCCGATGAAACCTAGGCCCACACGCCGATACATTACGCATTATAAGCGTGCGATCACGTTATGAACTGCTGCAGGGCGAGATCACCCTGCCTGCTGCAGGGCCGGGCAGGGGTAATCCCAGATCGACAGCAGGCGCAGCATCTCAGCGAGGTCGGAGCTCACTTGGTGACTCGGTTGCTATTTTTACTGTAATAAATTGTCACCTGCTTGCGAAAAGCTCTGCAGCGCACAGCTGCCGGATGGATTGCAGCACTTCAAACCCGCTTCAAGCTGAAACGCGTCTTCGTTGATGTTCTATTGCACTTTGAGTGTAACGTCAGATATATAGGCTTGCAAGGTCCCGCAGTGAATGTGCACAACATCACCCGGATGCGCCGGACTGCCATTGGGCTTGATGGTTGTCATTACTGGATTAAACGCTGCTCCGTGTCAATGGACCTGCTCTGACCACACAAAACTTCACACCTTGGTAAAAGTAATCATGCAGCCAAAGAGCCAGTCTGACAAAGGAGGCCCAACGTTGCTCGAGGCCCGGGGTGAGCTCACTGCGAACATCGTCCAAACAGTCGATGTTTCACGGCCTGGATCTTTGCCGCCCATGGCGAGCTTAAGAACGAACGAATTGCACTGTAAATTCAGTCGAACAGCCTGGCGGCGTTGCTTCTTTGTGATAAATGCCACTGGCGGTTACAACAACGAGGGAGCAGTTCCTGCAACACAAGCAAGCAGCGCATGCACCATGAGCCAGAGGCATGACTCATGAACCTGCATGGAGCAATGAGCGCGCCTGCACCATCACAACAATCACTGGGTTGATAGTACGATAGCATAGCAGCACAAACAGCCGCTGGCGGCCACTGGCGGCCACTGGCGGACACAGTGATAAAGTGGCCTTGAAGTGGCCTTGACGTGGCCTTGACGTGGCGTTAAAGTGGCGTTGAAGTGGCCTTACCAACAAGCAAGGATGCCTGGACCACATTACGCCTTGCAAGAAGTGCAAAACAGCACATGGGGTATGTACAAGCTTGCTTTGCAAACAAGACCCTGCAAGCCCGCCTTTCAAACCAGAACCAGCAGCCCCGCTCAACAATCATACGATTGCGCTTGCCCCGCACCATGCTCTACCTTGCAAGCCTAGTTGGACAGCAAACTTTCGATGCTGGCCTGCTTGCTGCTGCCGCTGCTGCTGTCGCTGCCGTCTTCTGCTTCGCCTGCTGACTCCTGCAGGCACCAGCAGACGGCCAGGGCAGGCAACCAACAGTGCGTCAAGTGGCAGGCATCCACCAAGTGCCCTGCTGCTGGCTTTGCTGGTGATCAACGCCTCACCCTGCTTGATGTCTGGTGACATCGAATCCGCAACTGACACAGGGGAGCTGCTGCCACACTGCTATGATACTGGCTGCCTGCCTGCCTGCCTGCTGCTGCTTCACTGCTGGCTCTCCCCCAGCTGCTTCTCCAGCTGGTCGAATGCTTTGAGGGCCTCCTCCTCGCCCTCATCAGGGGGCGCCTGCCAGCACCACACCACGCACGCAGCACAGCAGCATGGGCTTGGTGCTCTGGTGTGCTGAACCACCCCACTGCTATGCTACGCTGACACTGCTATACTGCTGTACCCTGTGCGCGCTGCTGGATGATAAACGATCCACTGCCCAACATCCTGCCTGGCTTAGCTGCATACGCCAGGGCTCAGATCAAGCTGGCTGAGCTGACAGCATGACACGCGCATGGTGCATAATGGAAGCAGCAGGTGTCCACAATCAAAGGGCCGGCATACGCAAATATCTACAGCAGAAAGCTAGCACGGCAGGCACATGCTGTCCGTTGTTATGCGAGCCGCATCAGCCTCACCTCTATGACCTGCTTGACTTCCGGGATGTAGTGCATGAGCATGTTTTCGATGCCGCTCTTTAGCGTGACACTGGACGAGGGGCAGCCGCTGCACGCACCCTGCAGCAGCACGCACAAGGGCAGGCGGCAAAAGTAAGTCGCAGCTTGCAGACGTTGCTAGTCATGCCAAATCACGCAATGGCATGGGCAGAGCTGCAGACCATGCATGCTGCACTGCCGGCATCAACAACTGCACAGCAGCACCAACTGAACATGAATGCTCTAAAGGGCGCACACGGCTGCTGCAGTCACACACCCTGGTCCTGCTGTGCAACGTGCTTTCATCAAGGACTTGCAAGGTGCACACGTTGCGTGCAGCACACCAGAAGCCTGCAGGGTGAGCAGTTACTGCAGCTATTGCGAGTGCAGCCACGCACCATCATCTTGAGCGTAACGGTGCCGCTGTCTTTGTCGAAGCCGCGGTACACGATGTCGCCGCCGTCTTCCTGCACCGCAGGCCTGATGCGCGTCTCCAGCAGCTCCTTGATCATCGCCACGATCTGCAGCGCAGCAGCAGAAATGATGAAACAGAAGAGTGCTTCATCAGTGCAGATGATTGTGCATTTTGCATGTGTTGCGAGGCTGGATGCGTACACGTGTGGCATGTCAGCAGAGCGGCTGCGCGCGCCTGGCAGTTGTGCGGATGGCCATAAAGACAGGTGTGAGCAAATGTGCGATGCCCTATGCTTAACTTCAAATGCAACATCAGGCATCAAGCTGCAGCTGCTGCCCCGCCAAAGCAGCAGCACTGTAACCCACCTCGTCATCGTCCTCGTGTATGGCTGTGTCAGATGCCGCCAGCGTCTCCTTGTCTGTGAAGAGCGGCTCCCCGCTGCTGAAGTGGTCCATGATGGCGGCAAACACGTCAGGCTTCAGCACAGGCCAATTGTAGTCGTCACTCTTGGTGATGGTCACAAAGTCGCTGCCAAAGAACACACCTGCAGGCGACATGTGGCCGTCGCAGCAGCAGCAGCAGGACACGTTATGCATACGTGGTCACAGCCATCAGGTACACACGCATTTGAAAACTCCCATGCTGGGCTGCAGCTGCAGCTGCGGCCGCAAGCTGGTGCTGTTATCACAGCGCATGCAACTGGTACATCAGGTGCCCCACACATGCTCCAGCAGGGGGGAGCTGCGCCTCACCTGTAACTCCGTCGATCATGAACAGCTTCTTGGCCAGGGGAGACACCATGGCTGCACGCGCATTGGAGAACTCAAAGCTGCCACTCTGCAGACACACCAGCAGCGCCATCAGGGCAGAGCAGAGCATGCGCACAGCATGCACAGAAGGTCGTCGCCAGAATTGGATGGGATGAGAGTGTAACCAGCAACGCATGCTGTACAGCACCGCAACCCCCAGAACACTTGCACTGCTGCAACTGATTGAACTGAGTTGGCCCATACAATTGACAAGTGCACGATAACCTGTCAGCCAGAGGTGCTGATGAAGTGACCTGCTGCTGTGTGAACACGTGTTCGCAATCATGGGTTCTTTGTCCCCTGCATTCAAAACAGCAGATAAAACCAGTACGCACTTGTCTGCCTGGCTGCAACGCCGCAGCGCATGCGCCCATGTGCATTCGGTTCTGCAGCTTGTATATGTATAGGTATGCTCTCGCTGCAACTGCAGTGCACCACCGACTGCTGCTGCTGCTGCGCTACTGCTGGCGGCGCACCTCCATGACCTCCCTGCCTGGCAGGAACATGAGGCTCTGCGGGTTCGGTGTGGGCTGCGTCTGGATGAACATGCCGCGCTGCTGACCCCCTGCAGCACACCACGTTCAGCACAGACGCAGGCTTACCATTTGCTGACACCATGCACAGCATAGCACGCTGCCGTACAGAGCCCCGCAGGTACCACATGACCCGCAGCAGCTGGATATGCAGGCAGGGTCCACGAGATGTCACGCACCTTGCCATGGCTGCATTGCAAACGGCATTTGCTGCTGCTGGTGTAGCTGTGTGGGGCCGCTGCTGTGCTGTAACTGACTGCGCCAATGACCGCTCCGCTTGCTAGGCGGGTGCTGCCATGCCATGCATGTTACCTGCGTATGCACAGGCGTGACAATAATGTTTAGGTTCCTGAAACAGACGGCTTCCAAAGCCGGGGTCCTGAACTCCTTGACAGAGAAGCTTACTGTTGCCATGCAGCGCGCTTCTGCTACTATGCAGCTGCTGCTACTGCTGCATGTGCGCGCTGTCATGGACGTCAGCAGACGTCTTAGAGCCATATTATCAGCACTAACAAATGCTCAGCTCAGCAGCTGCAAGCAGATCGAGCTTAGCCCAGCAGCTGCTGCTTGGTACACTGCAGATCACCGACAGGTCACGAATAGCACGCGATCCAGCTAGCAAACTCACACAAAGACGATGCGACTTCGAAATTCATTCTGCCTTGGTTTCTGGTTGTGGCGCCAGCTTCACCGAAAGACCTAGAGGTTGACAGCAAGGCATGTGGCCCATTCTTCAAGGTGTGGGCTCATGAACAGTTCCGGAAAAGTCGATAGTCATTGCTCAGACGTTTTCATTTGGCATCAGTCCACAGCAGTGTAGACCTTCTTGCCGTCTTCACCGCTGGCTTGGGCAGCTTGATTGCAGCGAACAAGCATTCAAAGGCTCCGAGATGGCGGATCAAGATGCTGGCGAGGTCACCTTCGTCATCAGGAACCCATCAAAGCACGACAGCGAGTCTTTTCGGCTCAGCGTGCCAGCTGGGGCATCCATTGCAGACATACAAGAGCTTATTCATGAGCAGTACGACGGCAAACCCAGCCCCAGCACTCAGACGGTGAGTTCGAGGCAGCAAGTGGCAACGACTGGCACACCTGCTGCAGCAGGGGCATCAAGCTGACCCCTGCTGTCCCTGCAGCTCATCTATGCTGGCAAGGTACTCAAGGACACGAAGCTGCTGGTGAAGGACTTAGTCAAGGTGAGCATGACGGCCACTGCTACCCTGAAAGGTGCAGAGCTCTGCTGCTGCCAGTGCTGCTGTTGGCGCTGCTGCTCTGTGGCTGTTGTATGCTGTTCTGTCTTGGACACCCTGCATGCCAGCAAGCACTCCGGTGGGATGATCACATATGCTACCATCTGCGGATCGTGCACCTGGTGTCCTGCAGCCCATGGAGTGCGGCGCTCCTCACAGCTTGCACCTGGTGGTGCGCGCTCCCAGCAAGCCTCCCGCGCCAAGCTACAGCAGCAGCCCGTCAAGCGCACCAACAGCAACAGCACTGTCCCCGAGCGCAGCAGCAGCAGCACCGCAGCCAAGCACCCCAAACTCCACTGTGCAGCCCTTTCCTACTGCTGTCTTTGCTGCCGGCAACGGGGTCGCTAGTAGCACCAGCAGTGTACCAGCAGCACCACTGTCGACACCTCAGTCAGGGCCCAATCAGCAGGCAGCAGGGGCATCTAGCAGCAGCAGCAGCGCAACAACAAGCAGCATACCAAGTTCGGCTGCATCTGCCGCTGGGGCGCAAGCAGCAGCAGCAGCAGCAGCGAGTGCTTCTACAGTTCCCGCGGCAGTGCAGTTTGGTGCAAGCAGTAGCAGCAGCAGTAGCGCAGCGGCAGCAGGTTCTGGCGCGCCGCCTAGCACTGCGTTTGCCTTTCCTGCGGCAGCTGGCTCTGCAGGGGCTGCTATGCCTTACCCATACATGTACTTAAACCCAATGAGCATGAACCCTGTCATGAACAACACAGTCATGGCAGCAGCGTACCAGGCAGCTTACTCGGCTGCGCTGCAAAGTATGCGGCACCAGATGCAGCTGCAGGCAGGAACAGCACCTGGCGCAGCAAGCAGCAGTAGCAACGCAGCGACAGCGTCAGCAGGAATCAGCGCAAACGCACCGACTATGCTGCCGATGCCTACCCCGCTGACCCCCGCGCTGCTGTACTACCCAGCTGCATACCAGCAGGCGGCAGCAGCTGCAGCGGCTGCGGCTGCGGCAGCACACCACGGCCAGCACATGCAGCCAGGTGCGCCAGCAATGGCGGCGCCTGCGCCGTTTGCAATCCCTGCGCAGCTTGCGGTGCCACTGCTGGGCCTGCCAGCTCACATGGCTGCTGCACACCCGGCAGGAGTGCAGCAGGCAGCACAGCAAGCCCAAGCAGCAGCGGCAGCAGCAGCAGCACCAGCACCTGCAGGCCGCATTGGGCTGCGGCAGCGCTTCCCACACGGACTGTACATCGCAGCTCGGGGCCCACCTGCAGCAGCACATCGAGCAGGGCAGGCAGCCGCAGCTGCAGCAGCTGCAGGGCCTGGTCAGGCGGCAGCAGCTGGCGCACCACACGCGCATGGACACGGGCATCGGCGGTACCGCACGCGCACGATCACGTTCCGCATCAGCATGCGCACGCTGCTGCAGATGCTGGTGTTTGGTATGGTGCTGTACCAGCACTGCACATGGCCGCGGCTGTGCATCCTGCTGGCAGGCTCCATCATCCTGTACGCGACTGCGCTGTGGGCGCCCTTCAGGCAGTTCATCTTGTCGCTCGCAATGCCGCCTAGGCCGGAGCAGCTGGCAGAGATGCAGCTGCGCAGGCAGCAGGCGGCACAGCAGCAGCGGCAGGCGCAGCAGCCAGCACAGCAGCAGCAGCAGCCAGCGCAAGCTGCTGCAGCAGCAGGCGGCCAGCAGCAGCAGCAGCGGCAGGATGGTGGGGCAGCTGCACCTGCAGCGCCAGCAGCAGCTGGTGCAGCAGCGGAGCCGAGGGCTGAGGCAGATGCTCCGGCTTTTGCAGCAGATCTTGCTGACGCGCGTGCAGGCTTCCCCCGCGGTGAGGTTCCTCTGCAGCCCGGGCTGCCAGCCTGGCTGCAGCGGGGCATCGTGCGGGAGGTGCTGGCTGTGCTGCTGAGCTTCATCACTTCGCTGCTGCCCGGCTGGAACTACAACGCAGAGGATGCGGCGGTGTTTGCAGCAGCGCAGGAGATGATGGCTCGGGAGGCGCGGGAGCAGCAGCAGCAGGGCCAGGGCCAGGGTGCTGCTGCAGGTGGCGCAGCAGCAGCAGGTGATGGCGTGAATGCGGCTGCGTAACAGCAGCTGCTGAGCAGGGGGCTAGCATGGTGATCTCGGCGCGGGGGCAAGCTTGTGTTTAGAGTGTGTGTGCAACGGTATGGTGGTAGTTTTTGGCTGGTTGCATCTTGCGTTGCTGCTTTCTTGTCTGAAGGTGTTGATCCCAATGATGTGCAAGGGTACAGCATGCAGAAATACAAGGGAGGTGGCGGGGCCAGGGTGCCCATGGCTGTTGCATGCAGGCTGTGGCCAGCAAACTGCAACAGGATTGGCAATGGTGTTGACACGTTGTGTGGGCGGTCCAGTTGCTTCGGGGTTATTCAAGCTTGATTGATTGCTAGTTGACTGAAAAGGCTTTGAGACTTTGGGCAGACACTTCGTCTACAGCTTGGATATCTTTGCTGGCCACTGCACAGCTTGCACAGAGAGGTATCCAAGCAGGGCTGCTGCCATGCTGTGCCTATTTGTGGTTCATATGCTTTATGCAAGCTCCGTGGCGCACTTAGAGGTGTTCAGTGATCACGTGGCCGATGCACTGTGAAGTATCCTGCAAAAGCAGAAGGTCACACCAGCAACGGCTGCTGCAGCTGCCGCAGCACATAGTGTTGCTGTTGCACAGCCAGCAGCATAGATTTGTCAAACCAAAGATCTAGAGTGTATTTTGCCGCTACAAGGCGTGTCACTTGTTTGCCTGGTTTGCGTGTACTGCATCAGTGTGCGTGGTGAATCAACCGTCACCAGCATCACATATGCTGCTCACAGCGCTGGGTGGTGCTGTCACTAGATACTAGAGGGACAGCATCCATAGCGCAGGAGCATGATAAAGCCCAAAAGCTACAAGTTGCCTGCCAGGCAACCCAGGCTGGGTTGTGGGCAATAAAATCAGCTGAGGCAGCTGCATTGGATCATTCAGCATCAAGTTTATGCATGGTACAAATCCATTGTATGACTTAGTTGTCATGTGCGATGCATCTGTGTTGTGAACTGCGATGCTGCGTCTGTGTCTGCTTCTGCCGCAGACAACGCGGCGTTGTGTTGCTCAACACCAGAGGCTGCTGCTTGTTGGCTCAGCACGCTCTGCACGCATTTGTTGTACAATGGATATATGCAGCGACGTGCAATAATTGGCTGAACTTGTCAGTCTGAGCTGTAGATTGCTGTGCTGTTGACCCTGTGTCTGAGAGCAGCGCTGGCTAGCCCGGACAGCCTGCTGTTCAAGCATGCCACAGGCTACTGGCAGCAGTACTGGCGCGGCAACACGCCTAAGAAGTGTTTGTAAGGATGTAAACCTGTCTTGCTGGTGGTAATTCTGGGAAATCCTTGGTGGAGAGCGGCAGCTATGAGATGGCAAGGGCACCTGTCAACTCTGCACAAGCATCCTGGCATGCAAACCGTGCTAAGGCAGCAGTCGCGCAGAGCTTATGACCAAGCCTGCCGCATACGCGACTGAGCGTGCGGCATTCGTCCTGGTGCGCACTACAGTGACACGCCCACCAGCCCAGGGTTTAGTTCTCCCTTCTTGCTCTTCAGTGTGCACTCTGCTCTGGACCGTCCTTTTCCCTGGACCTGCTCCTGTGAGTCCAACAAAGCAGACAAGATGGGGTGAGTGTTGGACTGGCAGCGCAGAGAGCCGTCAGTCGGCAGTGGGTGGCAGCAGCAGAGGCAGCAGCCTTTGAGGGCTGCATGTTTGATATCTCAGTACGTGTTTCGCCCTGATCGCGAACCACGAGGCCGACAACCATGATGCTCAGGCTGATCACCTGTAGGCCAGCACTTGCTCCCTCGTCGGCAACCCAGCTGCTTGCGTTCACTGGCGTTCGGGTCATCGAGGAGGGCGAGTCTAATCATGGTCTACAGCAGCCATGCAGGGCCTACGTCCAGCTGACCACCACCAGCAGCAGCACCACCCTGCATGTTGCCCTGGCGCCTTTGGATGCATGCTGATGTGCTGCTGTTGTGTTGCTGTCTCGCTGCTTGCAGTAAGACCCGTGGTATGGGAGCGGGGCGCAAGCTCCAGATCCACAGGAGGAACCAGCGTTGGGCAGGTGCGTTGCTCACTTTCAGCGGCGGGCGGCGAATGGAGCAAAGCAACAGAGCATGCAGCATACAGCTGTAGAGCACAGGACAGGGACAGGCTGCGCTTGCGGGCCAGCTCAGCAGTGTCAGCAGCAAAAGCAACAGCAGCGGCAACAGCGATGGGAGGCCAGGCAGCAGCATTCTTACGTCACATTCAGCAGGCTGTGACGGGCCTGCAGGCCATGCTGCTGTGCTATCTTTGGTGCTGCTGCAATGAGGCGGTAGTGCCAGCCGACCACCCCTTTCTAGCTTGAAAAGAAGGTTGTCTGTCCGTGCTGAAGACACCAGTGTTGTACTGCATGTGGCTGTATTGCGCGTCCGCACGCGCAGTGTTTTTCGGTCTGTCTTGCAAACCATATCTGTGCTTATTCGCCTGCTGCTGCTGCGCAGACAAGGACTACAAGAAGTCCCACTTGGGCAGCGAGTGGAAGAAGCCCTTCGCAGGCGCCTCTCACGCAAAGGGCATCGTGCTGGAGAAGATGTGAGCAGCAGCGCGGGCCCGCGGCAGCAGCAGAGTGCAGCAGCAGCAGCAGAGTGCAGCTGCAGTATGCACACAGCAGCAGCACAGGGCAGGCAGTTCAGAGGCGCAGCAGCACTCAACGCCAGGATGTTGCAGACACAAACATGGGCGCCTGTGTTGCTCTGTTAGGCGCCAGGAAGTAGCGCAGCGTGTTGAGCCTTACTGCAGCAGCACTGATGGCAGGTTGCTACACAGTTTAGCGTCAGCCGCGGCTGCTGAAACGGGGCATGCAGTGCCATGGCAGGATCAGCGACGATGCACCTTTGCTGGCTGTGTGGCTGCCAGGGCCATGCCAGCTGCAGCTCTGGTAGCAGTGGTGCTATCGGCGTCTTACCCAGTTACAGTAGTGTTTGGCAGCCGGCGTGAAGGGGTATAGGTCGTCAGGCTTTACGTGTGCATTCTGCTGCTTCAGCACCGTTATGGTTGCAGCATAGGCCTCCACTTGTTTGTGTTGCACCATGCACCATGCGCCATGCACTTGAACTTCTGACGTGCCGGTGTGGCTCTCCGTCTGTGCTGTCCTGCAGCGGCATTGAGGCCAAGCAGCCCAACTCTGCCATCCGCAAGTGCGCGCGTGTGCAGCTGATCAAGAACGGCAAGAAGATCGCTGCCTTCGTGCCCATGGACGGCTGCCTCAACTTCATCGAGGAGAACGTGAGCGGGTTGGAGGGGGGGCGGCATTAGGGGGAAAGGGCGGCAGCCGCGGCAGGCAGGCTGTCTGCAGTGTGGCTCAGCTGTGTGGTACAGCGCAAACAATGAGTTGTCTGAAGTAGCAAGATTGTGGCAACTGAAAGACTATCAGCTGGGCTGGCAGGGCATATAGATTCTGCTCCCTGCTCCAAAGCATTGGTGCACAGCTAAGTTGGGGTTGAAGTTGAGTTCAGCGAGCTGAGCATCAAGGCACGGCACATACTGCAACACAGTGTTGTTCGCGTTGCTTTGCTGTTGTGCGTGGACTGCTTGCGTGCGTATCGCTGACACAGTGCTCCTGCCCATGCTGTGTGTTCCTGTTGCTGCTGTGTTCCAATGCAGGATGAGGTGCTCATTGCAGGTTTCGGTCGTCGTGGTCACGCCGTGGGAGATATTCCCGGTGTGCGCTTCAAGGTGTGCCGCAGTGTGTCAGCAGCTGAGCAGCGCCACAGCAAACATAGCGGCTAGCTGCGCTGTGGCAGAAATCTGAATTAGGCCCAGCACAGGCAGCGTTGCTCTCATCTACATGTGTTGGTTGCGGGTGAGGGCAAAGCAGCACTGCATCGAGAGCATCAGCAGCAGCAGCATTTGAGCTGGAGCTTGACGTCACTGCAGCTGCAGTAGTTTGCACAAGTGCGGCACATGTGCTGATGCGCGGCACATGTGCTGATGCGCGGCACATGCGCAGACAATGCAAGGCTGGTGTACGGTAATGAGCACTGCTGACTATGCTATGCGCTGTGCCTGCTGTTCTTTGCGTGTTGCGGTGGTGCTGCAGGTGGTGAAGGTGGCTGGTGTGTCGCTGCTGGCTCTGTTCAAGGGCAAGAAGGAGAAGCCCCGCTCTTAAGCTGGCTGCAACAGTGCGCGGCGCAGCTGTGCTGCAGGTGCAGCAGACAGCTGTATGCGCTGGCAGCAGCAGCACAGCAGCAGCAGCTGGTTAGGCTGGCGACTAGCAGCTGTGCTGGTGCCCAGGCCGTACCTAGTGTGGCAGCTGCTGTAACACATCCTTATTGAGTTCCTGGAAGCGTTTTTTAAATGTACTTATCGTGTAGCTGGTGGCAAACTGATTGTAGCATGGGCCACTGCCTCTGGCATTGGCTGCAACATTACCGATTGCCCAAGCCAAAGCAGCGGCTACACCGGTGCAGCTGTTTCTCAGAGTGTGCTACAGCAGTCTGAAGCTGCTGCGCACTGAGTAGCGAGCTGTCTTGGGGGCATCGGCTTTAGTAGGACATGTAGACCACGCGTGCCGTACGGAGCTTTCTTGCCGAAAAGCCCGCCGGCGGGCGTCTTGCCTTGCTGGAACGCGCACGACCAGCCAAGATCCGCGTACGGTGCACAGCAAATGAACTGTCGAACCAAAACTGTGCACGATAACCTGTTACAGACGGCAACATCGCTCGTCTATCCAAATCACATAGACTGTGCCATTTCTCTCAGCACTGCTCCTAGTCAAACAGCCGACAAATTCTTGGCGTACAATCCCGCCCTGATTTACTACTTACATGTGCCAAGGTCCACAAAGCTTCAACTATCAACTGTCGTGGTTTCAACCAGGGTCAACGCCTCCACTGCCTGAGCAGGGCTACCATCACTGTGCCTTCCACACCATCAGGTTCATGTTGCAGCCCACAGCAGTGTTGCCTGCCAGCCGCAGGCCCGCAGCACTGAACAGCTCCTGCCACTCGCTCAGCGTGCGCCACGCGCCACCAGGGCACTGTGCCAGGATTTCAATTGAGAACAGGCCTGCACAGCAACGCCAGACAGCGGCAAGTTTGAGCAGTGTCAGTCGGTCCTGACGGCATGGTGTAGCTGCAGCTGTCGTACATATGTTTCCCATTTCACTCAGTAGGGCACTTGCTCTTTGATGGTGGTTGCGGGCAGTCGCCTTCCCTCAAAGGCCGCTGCCACTAGCAGAGTCCAGCATTATTGTGTTACAAGCAGCAAGCAGGAGAAGCAAGGACACCCCACCCCTGCACACAAGGCTGCGTTTTGTGTATGCTGCGACTATCTTCCCGCTGAGCTATGCACAGTTGCACAACTTCAGCACAGAACAGCACCAATAGTTGCGTCTCATGAGACCAGTCCAGGTGATCACCTGCGGCCACGCCATCCTCGCAGCTGTTGTGCTGCCTGTCACCCGGCTCAGGCACCAGCATCTGCAGCAGCAGGATGGAGCCGCCAGGCGCCAGCACCTCCCTGCGGGCACACACAGCGCAAGGCAACAAATTTTTCGGCTATGAGTCAAGTGCCAGGATCTGAGCGTTATGCAGTCGTTTACGTGAGTAGCTGGCAGGACCCGCCTATCCTCACGGTGTGGGCAATGCCGTGACACAATAGCAGCTCACGACCAGCCTCCAGCGTTGATTATGCCATTGGTATTGCGTTTGCCATCAGGCACCTATACTATCTTGTGCGCATCCCCCAGCTATTGCACGCGTGAAGTGAGCATCAAGCAGCACATGGCATTAATTTGTCCTGGTACTCGTGATGTAAGGTTGCCGCTGACATCAGCTCCCACCTGCAGTGCTTGAGGATGAGCGCGCAGTCCTCATCTGAGAACGCAGACAGGAAGTGCTTCATCATCAGCGTGTCAACCTGCAGCAGCAGCAGCGGCGGCAACCACAGAATCCCCTGGTTTTAAGATCAGCTGCACAGCAAGCGCAGCGTACAGCAGGCACAAACAATCCTAGTAGGGAACCAGTGCATGGAAACAACGCCACTGCGTACTTGCCAAAGCATTTTGCCATGCTGGGCGCTGGCAGGGTGCGGTGTGTCAGCAGGACCAGCAGGTTTGCGTCCTAGGCAGTTCTAGCAGAGGAAATCAAACAATGCACACTTCACTGCTTTGAGAGGCAGCCGCACCTGCGCCTGCCGTGCCTGCTGGGGGAACGGCTGCCGCACATCGTCCACCACAAGCGTAAGGCGCTCCGCTGCACCAGCCACCCCCTTGACCTCACACATGGCAGGGATGTCGATGCTGCAGCAGACAGGGTGGTAGCAGACAGCCTTGAGGAAGGTGACAATGCAGCACCTACAACAGCGTCCAGCAGCAATGCTGTACCCTACAGTTCTGTAACAGAGCTTGCTCAGAAGCACAGACTGGCAGCTCTTACCCCTCATGTTCATGCAGCACATCACAACTCTGCCAAGGCTTGAAGCGCGGCAATGCAATGGAGTTTCAGTCATATACGTGTGAATTACCAGGCCTGCAAGCACAGCCAGGCCGGGCTCACCTGTCGATTACCATCTGCCTGTCCAGCAGCAGCCCCCTGCACTGCTGCCCAGCCCATGACATGGCAGACGACAGCAGCTCGCCGCGCCCGCCACCAACGTCCAGCATCACGCGCGCACCAGCCCAGTCGTACGCATCCTGCAGGCATGACACCAAACACATCGCACACAGCACAATGAATACTTTGTTTAGCGGGCAAAAACAGGAGGACGTTCCTTGCGCTCTGCCTGCCAGCACCCGCTCACTGCCACAACATGTCACAAAGCCACATGCTGCCGTTTCTCTGTCGCGCCGCGCCGCACCTTGAGGCTGGTGGTGCCCCCGGTGAGGTTATGGCGCGTGAAGAAGCTTATGGCCTTCATTAACTCCTCTCCGTACGCGGCATGCTCAGGCGCCTCCCCGTACTGCAGCAGCAGGAAGCGTGGCAGGAAGCGTGGCAGGAAGCGTGGCAGGAAGCGTGGCAGGAAGCGTGGCAGGAAGCGTGGCAGGAAGCGTGGCAGGCAGGCAGGCGAACACGGGAGATAGCTGATTGTACAGTTTGCCCACCTGGCAGGGATGTAGACAAGCATGGAAGGTAGCTACATATATAAACATGCCTGAACGCCCTGTGTTGCTTGCCCACGTGTACACACGTGCACGGCTAAGCTGGCCAAGTTGAAAAGCAATAGCGTAATGCGACTGGCTACAGCTACTGTTGAGGCAAGTTCAGACTATTGTTGACTCTGTTTTGTCGTATTACATGGAAAGCGACGCGTTTCGGGCTCTTCACCCTTCATCAGGCTTCAATCCTGTGAACACGGACAGAATCAACAAATACTCGCCATCAGAAGCACACAACAACAGGGTGCAGGTTTTGGGGTGAAACGCGTCGCTTTCCATGTAATACGACAAAACAGAGTCAACAGTAGTCTGAACTTGTCTCAACAGTAGCTGTAGCCAGTCGCATTACGCTATTGCTTTTCAAATTGCTGGCCAAGTTGCTGCCGTTGAGCAGCTACAGGGCATGGCACGCCCTCATGCTCTTGCAGCTACATGTCTCACAACCATCACTCTCGCTACCGTAGCAGGCTGTGTCGCTGCTGCGTCGCTCACCTCATACACGTCCATGCCGTGTGCCAGCACAAACGCCGTCTTGCCCTGCTGCGCGGCCTGCAGGGGGGAGGGGACAGCAGCAGACAGCAGGCGAAGATCAGCCCACACTCCACTGCACCACAATCATTGTGCGCTGAGCGCATGTGCCACAACTGTAACAGTGCATCAGCAGGTGTTACACTGAGAGGCACGCAAGCCAAGTGCTGCAAGCAAACACCTACACGCCTGCGCTGCAGTGCTTGATGGGCTCGCTGTGCTGTTGGTGACAATTGCAACACTTGATCGTGCAATTTTGTCAGCCAGATGGCCAAGTATCTGGTGCAGTCAGACGGATCGAGGAGGTCAAATCACGCGGCTCACCTGTGGCAGCACCTTCCATGCGTCCCACTTGGGGGGGTTGATGAGGTGGCTGGCCATGTGGCCCAGGCTGGGAACTTCACCCTGAACAAGCTGCACAGTGGCCGCATTGGGTGTGAACTTCTTGCCTGGCAGCTCGTCCAGCATGTCGTGCTGTGCCAGCACGCTCAGCACCTTGTACAGGTGGGAGGTGGCTGTGGGGGAGGATGCACTACAGGCGGCTGCGATCTGCAGGCAGGACAGAGAGGGAGCAAGGTCAAGCACGGAATGACAGTATGGACTTGTGCAAGCTCACCAAAAAGTGAATAATAAGTTGGTGGAAGCCCTTGTGGTAGTTGCACATGCTTGCTGGCCGAGACGTCAGTGGTGGCAGGGAGCAGCAACAACGATGTGGGACGCGCTGCTGCAGTTGCAACAGCAAGTGCATGCATCAGCATGGCAGCCAGAGCGCAGGCTAGTGCACTGGCCTCAGCGCAGAGTATTTGCTGCTTTCCACACACTGCGGCACAGGCCGGCAAAGGCCTTGCCTGCAGGACTCACAGTGCACTTGGCGAACTAAATGCGAGCAGCGCACCTGCTCAATGCCGGTGCCTGTGTCGGCTTCTGCAGCGCTGCTGCTGCCACTGGCTGCGCCACCCTGCCCTGCAGGTGCATTGGCGTGGCTGCTGCTGCTGTTGGTGTGGTCCACGAGTATGTCGGCAATCTTGAGCTGCAGCATCACTCCCAGGCAGGCACTCAACCAGTGGCCTTGGACGGCAGCAAACACCTTGGCTGCAGCAACAACAGCAGCAGCAAAACAGGACACCGTTAGAAGATGCACTGGTCTCAACAAAGGATTTCATAGGTGCACATCTGGCTGATGATGTGTAACACACGTCAAGGATGCAGGCGCCATGTGTTGTAGTGCAGCCTACGACAGTGCTGGGTACGCACCAGTGGCCTGCATTGCTGCATCCTCAGCGCCAGCTGCATGACCTGGCAGGACATTAGCAGCTGCTGCCTCGACAGCTTTGCCAAGGTTCTCTGGCTTCATTGCCTGTGGGATCTTCACGTCCAGTGCTTGCATTGCTGCTGCTGGCGCTTCCTTGCAGCAGGTGTGCAGTACAAAAGTACTGTTCTCACAATGCCGTAAGGAACACAGAACAGGCAAGCGTTCGTCCAGCTGAATGTCTCAATCAGTCGATAAAGCTGTTTAACACGGAATGCGTGACGCAACACCACTGCCATAGCACATGATCGTGTGGCTCCAACTACCTTGTGAGCTTCACGGTGCGAGGTGTTGCGTCAGGGAATCTGTTAGCTGGATACGCAGCACGGCATTCTGTGGTTAGCAGCCTCACCAGAATATTAAATTTCGAGACGGTACTCTTCATGCGGTGTTTGGCTCGCACGCCATTATCATCTGCGCCTCCAGCACGTACAACCTTGGAAACGCTCGTCGCCACAGCAGCAGTAGCAGCAACACAAACGTCTTCAATCGGACAGCGGCAATAAACATGACTGGTGGCACTCAGGCGGAAGGTATTCACGCGACGGGCCAGCCAGACACACCCATTGAGGTCCTGGCTGCTCTGCTCACAAAGGCCCTGCAGCAGCAGACCCTGGAGCAGCAGCAAAGCTATGTGCAGCAAGCACTGGACATTGCTGCAGAGCTAGATGCCTACCTCGACAGAATCAGCAGCCCTCCGTCTCAGGTGCATTCTTGGTGGTTTCAAGCGGGCTACTGCAGCTGTAGGCAATGCATTGTATCTCGAATTGCTTGGTCCCGCGCAGTGCTATGACGCTGTGCGCATTCCAGCACCAGACGCAGCATCCTGCAGTTCTGCGTTGCAGACACCAGCAACTTTGTCTCCTTACTTGCTGCTTGTGCACAGGCGCCAGCGTGTGCCGGATTGCCTGATTGCAACGCTTGCGTTTCTGCCCACTGCAAGCATTGGGTGCAGACTCTGAGCGCATTGCTGCACTCCTTGCCATACAAACCGTTGACCAAACTGCTGTGCTGGTGTGTCGCAGGTGGTGCAGGAGCTGGTGTCTGCCTCCCTCAGCCACGACTGGGCTGGCGTGCATGCTGCGGGCAAGACGAAGTTCCTGCAGAAGGCCGAGTGCTGCAGCGGCACACTGGAGGGGCGGCTGCTGCGCTTCCTGGTGGCAGCAACGGGTGCGGCGCTGGCTGCGCAAAGATATGTCTTTGGCAGCTTCAATTGCCACTGGCACTGAGTGTTGGGTGATGTCAGTGGGTTCCTGTACAGTTTGGTTGCCATCACCAGCAGGAACCCACTGTGGTGTGCAGTGTCTTGATGGCTGCAAAGCCTGTGGTGTGGATGCTGGCCTGCAAATATGAACGCAGTGCGTTTTTGCCAGGCACAGTGTGCTGTCGCATTTTGCCATTGGAGCTGCAAGCTGCAGGGCCTGGCACTGCTGGTGCTACTTGCATTTGTGGTAGTGCTCATCACCGTCTTGTGTTGCGCTCTACCTCTCCTCTCTGCTGCAGGCGCCAAGCGCGTGCTTGAGGTGGGCATGTTCACTGGCACCAACAGCCTGGCCATGGCTGAGGTGCTGCCACAGGACGGACAGGTGCGCGAGGCAGCCTCTCCCAAAAGCATCTGCTTTAGTTGCACTGCTGTGACATGAGGCACCATGTGCACATCAAGCAGCCTGCATGATGTGTGCATTACTTTCCCTGCAGTTATCTTGAAGCCTGCATGATGTGTGCATTACTTTCCCTGCAGTTATCTTCAAGATAACTGCAGGGAAAGTAATGCACACATCAGATTGCTATGTAGCTTGCATGCTGGCAGGATGGTGCTAGCATTGGCATCCCCGGGGCCACGCACACATGATCTGCTGCAGCTGGAATGACGGCTGCTCACCTGTTCTCTGTGCCATGACACGTGCTGCATTTGCTGCTGCCTTGCTGCCGCAGTTGGTGGCTCTGGACATTGAGCCCTACATGGCCGAGTTTGCTGGGCCCTACTTTGCTGCCTCTGGCCTGGCTGGTCGCATCAGGCCCATGATTGGGCCAGCCCAGGACAGCATGCTCAGGCTGGCAGAGCAGGGCGAGAGGTGCGGCGACCTGACTGAGCCTGCTACATGTGACAATCTCTGTTCACTCCGAGGCCCTGTATAATTTCAATTGCAGCCAGGAATGGTGCGGTGCAAACTAATCGCACTGTTATGCAACGACTACTGTGTGCAGCTTTGCAGCGCATGCGTATGCCAGGTGGGTACCCACCGCTGTGGCTGCTGCCGGTCATGCACAGGGCTGTGTACATCTCCACAGGCTTTAGCACATGCCTCACCTTGTTGCGTCTTGCTGCTGTCTGCCTATCCCTCTGCTCTCCGCAGCTTTGACCTGATCTTCGTTGACGCCAACAAGGACGGCTACGCGGGCTACTACGGCGCCATCATGCAGCACTGCCTGCTGGCACACGATGGGCTGCTGGTGGTGGACAACAGCCTCATGAAGGTGAGAGGGGAGGCTTGCATGCTTGCACAGCACAGCTGCACAGTACAGTCGCTGCTGTTGTCATACTCACAGGGATACAGGAACACCATTACGTGCAGGGGTGGTGGCGTATGTGGACAACAGCCTCATGAAGGGGGGGGGCGCTTGCTCACAGCTCAAGGGGCTGCTCGCGCTCAAGTATCGTGTCCAAACAATCGAGGTCTGGTTGATGGGTGATGCCTGAGTATGTACAGACCCCAGGTGCAGCAGTGTGTGTAGATCTCAGTCGTCACAGAGTTCTGCATTGGATGTGGATGGCACTGCGTCAGGTGTCAGTCCAGCGGTGCGCTTTGCTTCAAGTTGGCGTGTGCTGCTTGCAGGGCCGCACCTATGCGCCAGGCGACGTGGCTGACGCCTCTGCTGATGCGGTGCGGGCATTCAACCAGCAGCTGCTGGCTGACGATCGCGTGGAGGTGGTTGCGCTGCCTTTCAGAGATGGCGTGAGCCTGGTGCGGCGCAGGTGAGGGAAGCCTGCTGCTGCTGCTGCTCACTTAGTGTTCACGGTGATTGTGTAGGTGTGGATTCTGCCAGCAGCAACAGTATCGTGTGACGGGTGTGTCCTGCTGTTGTGCCAACAGCATGTGCTTTGTATTGAGAGGATTGTACATCATTTCCTGCGGTAAACGTCCACAGGACATTCACAGCGCACACCTGCCTGCATCATGCAATATGTCCTGCTGTCCCTCTCGTGTGATGCAGGTCACCACAGCAGCAGGCAAACCCAACCCTTTCCAACGGCACCTCATTGGTGGCCCCTGCCCCAGCAGCAGCAGCAGCAGCTAAAGGCCACTCTGCAGCTTCAAACGGCCGGCCTGCTGGCGATCTGGCGCCTGCAGCAGCACCCAGCTCTGCTGCTGCTGCTGCTGATCCTGTGCTGTGCGGCTGTGGCGGCAACAGCGTGCTGCAGCGCTTCAAGCTGACTGGCAAGGCAGCGCTCGCCACAGGTGAGCGGGGAGCTGCTGCCCATGTGTGCCACTCACTTGTACCGCTCAAGCATTTGATACTGCATCACCCTGGTAAGGAGTGTTGCTGACACGCTTTGTTTTGGTCCATGCATTTGCGTGTCCCCACAAGCCTGTTTGGTGATGTGATGCACTAGTACTGCCTGCAGTGTGCTTGCTCTGAACTTGGCTTACGCGCACACATCCTGTCAGCTCCAGCAGCTTCACACAAACATGCTTTGCTTGCACACTCATGCTACCTGCAGGCGCTGGCCAGGGCATTGGCCGTGCCTGGGCACATGCACTGGGCGAGGCAGGTGCAGCTGTGGCTGTTGTCGACGTCAACCTGGGCAAGGCGCAGGCAGTTGCTGGCGAGCTGGGCGCCAAGGGCGTGCGGGCGCTGGCAGTGCAGGCTGACGTCAGCAGCAAGAAGGACTGCCAGAGGTGGGCCGGGCTTGGCGGTTTTTGTATGGCATTGGATGCTTTGTGGTGTTTCGTCGTTGGGCAGAGCTACAGCGTGCGGTTGTGCAGGGTGGAGGTCCCCTCCCTGGCGTTTGTGTGCTCGTTTGGGTCATTGGAAAAGGAACAGGGAACAGGGCGCCAAAAAGCAACTTCAATTGCAGTGCCTGCCCCTGCGTAGGCATCAATCTCTGCATGGTGGGTCGGCTGTGCAGTTGTATCCAGCTGGCAGCCCCAGCTGTACTACAGCCGGGCGTGTATGTATATACAGCGGGCTGACTGCTGCTGCTGCTGCTGCTGCTGTTACATCTCTCAATCGCTGCTTGCGTGCAGGATGGTGTCTGCTACCGTGTCCGGCCTGGGCCGGCTAGACATCGCAATCAACAACGCTGGCATCAACTGCAACAGTGCTGCAGAGGACACGCCAGAAAACGAATGGGACATGACGTTTGCTGTCAACACGAAGGGCGTCTTCCTCAGCTGCCAGGTGAGGCAGCGTGTATAGTCACTGTGTTCATTGTAACGTGCTGCAGCAGCTGCACCGCATGGTGTTTGCCTGTCACAAGGAATTGGCACTTGTCACAAGAAAGTCGGACTTGCTGCCAGCCACGCACTTCCTGCTATGTTGACCAGGCAGCTAGAACTCAGCAGCTGGTTGCATGTGCGCATCTGCGGTGGTGCTGAATTAGCGTAACTAAGGCATACCTGTACGTGTGGCGTAGGTGACTTGCAATGTGATCGCTGCCGCTGCTGCTGCTGCCCTGCAGGCTGAGGCGTCGCACATGCTGGGCCAGGGCTACGGCAAGATCATCAACACCGCCAGCATGGCGTCACTGCTGGTGCCGCACCCGCAGAAGCAGGCAGCATACAACGCCTCAAAGGCAGCAGGTGCGCAGCAGCAGCGCCTGCCAGACAGGGTAACTGCTGTACGATGCATCATATGTACACGTCAGCAACAGCTGTGCAGCTAGGGTTGTTGGTGTAAGTCATGCACCACGCCCTTGCTGGCACCTACGCCACAAGCTTGCTGCATCACTGCGGGCATCCCAAACACTGCCAGTGGGGTGTTTTGCACGCCACTGCCACTGACTGGCAGTGTGGCGCTGTCGTTGCCGCTGCTGTGCTGTGCAGTTGTGAAGCTGACGCAGAGCCTGGCCTGCGAGTGGGCAGACAGGGGCGTGCGCGTCAACTGCGTGTCACCAGGCATCGTCAACACAGCACTGATCCAGGTGCGGTGCGCACGTCAGGAAATGCGTATTGTTCCAGGGCACGGCCTCTGACGTGGTTGATGAAAACACACTTCCACATGCTTGCATCAACGTCGATTTGCCCAATGCAAACAGAGAGCGTGAGATTGCGCCACTAGCGTGAGCCCTTGCACACAACCGTGCTTGTTGATTCCCCAATGGCACTGCAACATACCCACTCTTGCGCTGCTGCAACTGTGCCTGTGTGTACACACATGTGCTGTAGGAGTCTGCTGACCTGCAGCCGCTGGTGGCCACCTGGCTGGACCAGATCCCCGCAGGCAGGCTGGCAGAGGTTACTAATCTGCAGGCTGCCGTGGTGTACCTGGCGAGTGAGGCCAGCGACTACATGACGGGCCACAACCTGGTCATTGAGGGGGGCCAGAGCCTGTGGTGATGCTGACGTGGCAGTTGGGGCTGGCGCGTGGTGCTGTGACGAAGTGCTGTGGGGTGGTGAAGATTATGTTGATTGAAGTTTATTGAAGTTGGTGTTGGGTGGACAGACAGGTGCCAATGCAAATGGCAGGAGCATGCTGTGAATGCGTTCGGTGTGCCAGGCCCGCACCAATGCAGTTATGTGTAGCTCTGCTGTGGCCGGATTGGCATGATGCTAGCTCAGCTGAACCTGGCAATCGGTTGTACTTGCTGGCTTTGCATGCCAGCTGGCGCAGCAGTTGATGGTGGAGCTGCCTTGCTGCCTGACAAAGTTGTATTGCTAACAGGGGCTGAGATCTCACTGCAATGACAGGCGTGTCCCTAACCCGTCCCTATTCCCATCCCTAAGCCGTCCCTAATACGCAAATAGGGATCGGTTAGGGACGCATTAGGGATCGGTTAGGGACTGTAAAATAGGGATAACGGTGCGTCCCTATTCTTCTCATGGACGTTCCCTATTTCGGACACAGCCATGACAGCAGCTTCTGCTTGTTTACAACGCATATATTACGTATATACATATAAATAAATAAGATTTGATGGCGCAGATATATAGTCTAGACTGCTCAGGCAGAGTGCTGTATGCAACTTAACTGGACAGTGGCACCCCCTGCTGGAGTGTGGCGACAGTGATCATGTTGAACATGATTTGTGCTTGCAGGTAGATCTTGGGTCCAGATCTAGAGCAAAGACTGCAAGGTAGAACAGGACGGAGTTTGCTGTTGACATGTGCAGTGGACCTTCGTGTCATGAAAGGTCCTGTGTAACAGCTGCGCGCATAATCGGTTGATGACGCAGAGACAGTGCAACAGTCACGGTCCACGCGCACTTTGTGGTGACTGCGTAGCAGTCATGGCTTTGATAGCCAATTGCCAGGCTCACCGAATCGACGGAGGAGGCAGCAGCAGAGAAAGTTTCAGAGCAGTGTAGACAAACATTGGACACTAGGATGTGTGGTCGATGACCAACGCAATGCATATCTGCTGACGCACATACGAGTGTATCTGCTGGAGTGCTGCTACATTTTCACATAAGAGGGTGGGGACTAGGTGTAAACAGTGTCCTGCATGCCACTGGCGCCGGCGCTAGTAGCGCAGCCTTTCACACTGGACCCCCTGGCACAGGCGCCAGTGTTGAGGGCACAGGTCACCACCGCACAGACTAGCTTGCTTGTGACACCACTATGGCCCTTCACGTTTCTGTCAATGCAACACGGCACAATCCAGCAAGTGTGCAAGTTGTGATGACAGCAGTTTGTATCCTAGGGTATCAGCCCCTCACAACTCGGCATATGCCTTAGATAGGTCATATCTGTCGTTTCAGTTCAGCACTGCTGAATCAGCAAACTGTTTCGGTGCACGACTGTTTGCACTGCTTTGTCGAATCGCAGATTGCATCAGAGTGGTGGCAGTTTTGTACAGTTGTTGCCTGCTCACCTTCCAACTTGGTGGCAGCACTGTTACAGGATATGTATCCTGCAACGACGTATACGTCACTCTGAGCAATGTGAGGTCCTTCTGTGCATGGCATGCTTTGACCATGTGCAGACTCCCCTGCAGTGCACTATTGTAACTTCTGTTGTTTGCTTTAGCATGCACAGATGCTGCGCATTTTGCGTGTGACTGCAGTGGACAGCAGTGGCAGGTGTCCAACAGCATGTATTGCCCAGCCAATTGGCAACCTTGCAAGGTTGCTGTCACATGCTGCTGCTGAAGTAATGCGCGCCAGACGCGCAGGAAAGAGTAAAGACAGAGCAGTAGCATGAAAAAGGTTGTAAATGAGCTTGAAGTTCTGACATGCAGTCACTTTGGCTGTAGAATCATGAGGTTGAAGTGTCCCAGAACTGCTGGTGCACTTGCCAGGTGAACTGAGCAGCTTGCAGGAAAGCTTTCGCACAGCTTGTCAAAGTTGCTACAGACCGCAATAATACTTTAAGCTGGCTACTCTTGCCAGACAGCGCTTCTGGCGTGAATTGTGCACTGGACCACTAGACATCGTATGCAGCACATGCGTCCCGGTAGGGTGGTTTCCGTACCGGGAACATGTGCTGAAGTAAAACAAAATGCCGCGCATTGGTTTAAGCGACCGTGCTTCGTATCCGGCTCGCTACCCGGAAACAAACGCCCTGCCTCTCACGCACCAGATGTACTGCTTGATTTGCAGCTGACAGATGCTCGCAGCCTGTTTCATACTTGACAGTAACGTTAGTTTGACCTGCACAGACAAACATGTATCATTGCGTGCTGTC
>CADDIJ020002381.1:0-33858 GCA_902809745.2 Tetradesmus lagerheimii | reverse complement strand
TAGAGTTCTTGGGACACATGGTAAGCAAAGAAGGCATCCGTGTGGATCCAAGAAAAGTCAAGATTGTGCAGGAGTGGCCCAAACCTGCCAACTTGTCAGATTTGAGGTCTTTCTTAGGCCTGTCAAATTATTTCAGACGCTTTGTGCATGCTTACAGCACAATAGCGAGACCACTGCATGCTCTCACACGGAAAGATGTTCCGTGGCAGTGGACAGTTACGTGTGATAAGGCTTTTCAGCTGTTGAAAGACAAGCTTTCATCAGCGCCAGTTCTGAAAATGCCAGATTTCACACAGCCATTTGAGTTGATAGCCGATGCCTCAGATTACACATTGGGTGCAATTCTGATGCAAGAAGGAAGGCCTATTGCCTTCGAGAGTCGGAAGTTGACCCCAGCCGAGGTTAATTACCACACACCAGAGAAAGAGCTGCTAGCAGTGATGCATGCGCTCACTGTTTGGCGCTGTTATGTAGATGGCTCTCATGTGAAGATCCTCAGTGATCATGAGCCATTGAAGTATCTCAGATCCAAAGCACAGTTGCTTCCACGGCAAGTGCGATGGTCACAGTTCTTGGAGCGCTTTGACTACTCTTGGGAGTACAGAGCAGGACGACTTAATGCCGCCGACCCCTTAAGTCGTGTAGCGCACGCTGAGGTGGGAAGCTCCGGAACTGGCAGTTGGACGGGTAGCGTCCCGGCCTCAGAAACTGTACTCGAGTACCTAGCAGCAATTGCTGAGGAGGGTGCCCTTAGGCGCAGTAAGAGAAAGCGGTCCTTGGCCAGGTCCTTTTCCCCTCCTGAATCCCCAGACTTAGCAGGAAAAAGAAACAAGGTCAGTCACGGCCTGCCCCTGCTAAGGAAGCTCAGAGCACTGTACCTGCAAGTGAAGCTGACGCAGTAGACACGCG
Organism: Tetradesmus lagerheimii; assembly: GCA_902809745.2. Taxonomy (NCBI): domain Eukaryota; kingdom Viridiplantae; phylum Chlorophyta; class Chlorophyceae; order Sphaeropleales; family Scenedesmaceae; genus Tetradesmus; species Tetradesmus lagerheimii. The sequence goes on along the minus strand of CADDIJ020002381.1, from coordinate 32,949 downwards.
CGCAACTCGTCCCGCCGTCGAGCAGATCGCAACGGACATACGCGAGGCTTTACAAGCAGTTTACAGTAGTGAACAACAAGGGCTTGAACAAGCGGTTGTTCGCTTTGGTTTGCGGCATACAGAAGATGGTCTGTGGTGCCGTCAGCAACAGGTGTATGTGCCTACTGCAGAGTTGCAGCGGCGCTGCATCTCAGAGTTCCATGACACACCCTACAGCGGTCACAAAGGAGTGACAAAAACGCTGGCGGCTGTGCAAAGATTGTATTGGTGGCCAGGTATGCGTGGTTCAGTGACATCGTATGTCACCACGTGTGCTTCCTGCCAACGCAATAAAGTTCAAGGCAAGAAACCCATTGGGAAGTTGCAGCCATTAGCGGTGCCTGCAGCCCCGTGGAGTGAGGTGTCCATGGATTTCATTACGGGTCTGCCGACTACTCCAGCCGGTAATGATTCGATAATGGTGATGTGTGACAGACTCACAAAGATGGTGCACTTCGCGGCGTGCACAAAAACAGTTGATGCTGTTGGAGCAGCAAAACTGTTCAGAGACCATGTCTTCTGATACCATGGTTGGCCAGCTAGCATTGTGAGTGATCGAGATACTCGCTTCCGCAGTGAGTTTTGGTCTTCTCTCATGCAGCTGACAGGTGTCAGGCACAAGCTGAGCACTGCCTTCCATCCACAGACAGATGGTCAAACAGAGAGAGTCAATCGAGTGCTTGAGGAGTACCTACGGCACTACGTCAATCCAGTTCAAGATGATTGGGACGATTGGCTCCCTCTGGCTGAGTTTGCTTACAACAACTCAGTTCATGAAGCGGTAGGTGAGACCCCGTTCTTACTGAACTACGGTCTGCACCCACGCCTACCAGGAGCTGTCCGCACGCAAGCACGGACGGTCACTCCCGCGAGTGAGTTTGCGTCGAGCATGCAAGAGATTGTCGCTAAGGCGAAAGAACGGCTTGAGGCAGCACGCAAGCGTGCTGAGCGGGTTTACAACCCCTCTCGCCGTGAGGCTATCTTCTCAGTAGGTGATCAAGTTTTGATTAGTGCAAGAAATATAGTTCTCAAAACGCCTGGCGTTAACAAGCTCTTGCCTAAGTATATTGGTCCCTTTCGAGTGGCAGAAGTTCTCAGTCCGGATACGTACCGCCTGGACCTTCCTGCCAACATGCGGTGCCACAATGTGTTTCACGTTGGGTTACTGCTTGAGTTTAAATCGGACGGCAGAGAGCAGCCGCCCCCGCCTCCACTGGAGTTTGATGATGGCGAAGGTGGAGAGTGGTTTGAGATTGACCAGGTGCTCAAGCACCGGCAGGTCAAAGTTGGTAGGCGTTCAGTTATGCAGTATCTTGTTCGTTGGAAGGGCTATGGTCCTGAAAACGATGAGTGGCGTGATGCAGTTGGTGTCACTGCCACAGCTACTGACGCCTACTGGGCTGGGCGTGGAGGTCGCACAGCAGCAGCGTCTGCTGATGCTGCCCCTCGCCGACGTGTTCGTGGGCCACGATCACGGAGATTGCGTAGCTAGTAGCGTCTAGCTGCCAGGAGTCAGCCGCTAGGTGGGGAGGAGTGTTGCGTGCAACACTACTCTAGAAGCCCCATGAGCTAGTGTGCTGTCTAAGTAGAACTACGTAGATGGACTTTGATCCTTCGGGCATGTTACTCTGAGTCTTAGGGTACATGTTCGTTGGTACGTAGGCAGGGCGGGCCATATAAACGGGCCTTTGTCCCCAAGTCCAGTATTCTTACACCAGCCCAGCTTACCCAGCGCAAGAATCCGCGACTGCACATCAACAGGGGTGCTGAGTGGGGCGCTGCTGTTTGCTCGGTGTTGGCTGCGCTTGCAGCGGTGCTGCCTTGCTGGGGCTGAACTAGAGGATCTAGCTGGCCCCAGAGTCACATTGATAACACGTGGTTCATATGGTATAGCCTGCTTCTTTGGTAGGACAGGAACACACTTGAACTTCTGCTTCTTTACAGTGTTACTCATTGCCAGCACATGCACGAGGCTATAGACATCGATCAGGTCTTTATTTCAGAATTAGAGCAATCATCGAAATGTGCAGTTCTGTGAGCTCCGTTCAGCAGCAAAGAGACGCGTTGCAGGCTGTCACTAAGTTTGTTACTGCTGCTGTCACAGGTGTTGACTGCCAGCAGAGCAGGTAGTGGCACATCAAAGCCACAAGAAACGAATATTGAAAGGATAGAAGGCGTTTGGAGGTTTTTCAAAGGAAACAGTGGGGATGTCATCCAGCCGTGGTGATTGAATCGCTGGATGTGCGAACTGAGCTTGGTCGACAGCGCCCTAAGCCTTAACTGGTGAGTTATCACTGTGAAGCAAGCTCTGGGCTCGTTCGATGCATGTATTTTCTCTGCTCCATGCCACGGCGGTAGTTAGACTTTATGCACCTCCATGTCACGGAGGCCACCAGAGGGTTACCTATCTCGGCTGGGGTTCACTGACAGAGCAAGTACCTGCTGGCAGCCTCAATGCAAACTGATGACCGGTGCAACCATGGAGTTCGCCAAGCTACGGACAAGGGACGGCCCTCTGCTGTGATTTACTCCTAGCAGACCAGTTCGCCATGTCAGCCGCCAGTTGAAGCTTTGCTGAAGTGTAACTCGTATCACTTAAGTTCAATCATTTTCACTGCCTTCATCATATGCAACGCTTTCACGTCTTCGTTCTATCTGGTAGCGATTGTTCTCTTGCGGGCACTTCCGAGAGGTTCCTTGCTGTTCTGTGACCATACAGGTGGGCGCTGCGGAGTAGGCCGTTTTAAACATTGTTTGTTTAATATCATTCGTCCCGCATGCCATACATGTGCGTGTTCTGGCAAGACAATAGGCAGCTACTGCTACTGCAGCATGGGGCGCTCGACGTATGCTTACTGCGCACAGACCCAAGAAGCTGCTGTATGCCACGATGTTGACACCGGATATGCGCCCTAGCCTGCAAGTGTCCCGTGTCACATGTTCAGCTGTTGGCCAGCACATGCATGTGCGTATGCACTCCCTCAGGCCAGCACTGCAGTGGCACTGCACATGGACTGCTGCTGCTGCTGCTGCTGTTTCTGAGCAGATATTGCATGTGTTTTAAACCGTACTAAGCTGTGTATGGACTTGACTATGCTTGCAGGAGCCCTAGGCCTGGCACGTGGAAGCCAGCAACACGCAGCAGTAACGCATTCGTGGCACTCGCAGCCAACCCTGCAGGGTATCACAGCTGTGATATCTGCAAGCTCTAGGGCTGCTGGTTGTAGCTGTCAGCAGTAGACGTAGCAGACACGGCAGACTGCATCAGCCTTCATCATGGGTTACCTGCCACCATCAGCAATGCCAGTAGCAGCGGCAGCAAGCATGCTGTTGCTGGTGCTGCTAGTGTCGCCAGCGGCAGTTCTTGGTCAGCACAGCGTAATGCCTGCCAGTGTGCCAACCGAAGAAGCCTGCTTTGTTATCCTCGACAAGGTGCCTGCAGCAACATACACAGGTGATCTGTCAGGCTACGAGGCAACTCAAGTGCAGGCCGCAGGCATCAGCAGCGATAGCACAACAGTGCAGAAGCTTGATGTCAGCAGTGCAGCAGTCTTGGCCTATGCAGCGTTCTTGGAGGAGCAATCAGCATCTGTGGCTGCTGCAGCAAGTGTGGCAGCAGAGGACGTGCTGTACAAGTACACGTACGTCGTAGCTGGGTTTGCCGCACGCGTGACGTCTGGTGAACAGTTGGCAGCGCTACGCCGCGATCCGCGTGTGTCGATGGTGGTACGTGCAAAGCAAGTGCATGCTCTCACCTTTACAACGCCAGGGTTCCTTGGACTTGAAGGCAACAGCAGCACAGACCACATTGACGGCAGTGGTGGCGCGTGGGATCAACTGGGAGGTCCCAAACGTGCAGGCGAGGATGTTTCCATCTGTGTCCTCGACACTGGGATTGAGCCTGAGCACCCAAGCTTTTCTGATCGACAAGACACCAGCAGTGACACGGGGCCATATGCCTACACTGTACCACGCAATGTTGGTTATAGCGGCAACTGCCCTGTTGGAGAAGAGTTTCCTGCAGGAACGTGCAAGTGAGTGTCAACATGTACTTGCGCATCCGCCAGTGCCCGCAGCATCAGTTGCATCAATGTGGCGAGCACATACGCCTCTAGAGAAATCTGCTGGCCGCTGCATGCTTCATACCGCAGGCTACAGAGTTGTCGCACATTGAGGTGCATTGCATCAGAGATGTTAGCATCATAAATCAAGTAGCTACGCGTGGTGTGTTTACACTAAACGGTACACGTGCTACATCTGTTGGGCGCATGGGGGCATTGCTTGCAGCCGCAAGCTCATAGGTTGCCAGGCCTTCTCCAAGGCCTACGTTGTTAGAGAGGGCAGCGTGCCCGAGGATGACTTCAACTCATGCAGGTGAGGCGCGCAAGGCTAGATGTTAGCAGGCGGTGGATGTTGTTGGCAAGCGCTTTGCCGGCAACATGCACACTGTGCATAGGTGACCTACAGTACGTACTATAATAAGGCTTTGACATTTCCTGACAAATTTCATATGCATTTGTGCCACAGATCTGGTTTGTTGCCGCCTTATGCCGCCTTAGTCGCCCCTGTTCTTTCTTCTGATTGTGAGACCTTGACAACATGCTTTCGGTTGGTGTGCTTCTTCAGCACAAGCTGCTGGCCGAGTTGGGTATGTTTCTGGCACGCCGCAAATATAATTGCTTGCTTATCCTGGAGAGAACTTGTGCTCATCTGATGGCTTCAATGTGTTGCATCGAGCGCTCATCTCCTTTTGTCACGTGTTGACTCTGTGCTCATTTGGGGTGGCTCATACGATCTAGGACGGTGACTGGACCCACATGTAACTACTCTCTCTATAAAGGTTGAGACAAAAGTAATGGTAAATTTGGGTGTTTCACAGCAAGACTGGAACAGCAAACACATCAAACAATCACTAAATCTGAATCCCAGCCAGGGCAGCAATGCCATGCATGTCTACTTCGAGATCCTGGCTGCACAGCTGAAACTGTTCCCTCCATCATGGCCAGCACATCATAGAAACTGCCATCACCAGCAGCATGAAGATGGCCTGAAAATGCATCTTTTTGCATGCAAAAGACACACAGCAACTGCAAGAGCAGGCAGCTTGCCAACTATCCTGAGCAGCCCCATCCTGGAACCTATGAATGATGTACTTCTGCCCTGCATGCACTGCTGTGCCTACAACACCCTCAAGCAGCAGATGCCAGCCCAAAAGCAACAGCACAGCAAACAGCACAGGCACCAGCACAGCAAAACCACAGCAGAACACAAGCATCAGCCCCCCCCACACACCAGGGACATGCAGTCAAAACTGCAGGCATGGCACTGCAGCAAAAGGAAAGGGCTCTTGAATTACTGCTGCGGCTGCGGCTGACGGCTAAGGCTAAGGCTAAGGCTAAGGCGCGCGCGTGAGTTTTACTGTATGAGAGCAGCAGGAATTGAACGTGCGTTCACAGGGATCACACGCCAACACGCTACCACTATGCCATTGGAATGGCTAGCACAAATTGCCCTGACATATGTATTATCGATACAAAACACCGAGCTCTTTGAAGAAACACTGAGACTTTGACGGCAAAAACGGTATTGCGTTTACTTTTGTCTCAACCTTTCCCCCAAAACCCTAAAACACAAGAGCTGCGCTGCCGCCACCATGCACAGCTCAACCTCGGACATGCATGCTGCTCAGCACAGCCCTACTAGTAGTCAGTGTTACCACCCCGCGTGCGATGCAAACTGCCTTCCTGGTGGCAATGCTGTTCATCAGGTTTTGGCACATGGACAGCGGCATGGAGGCCCAAATGGCCTGCGCTGCTTCCCACATTGCCTCCAGGCTAGCATACTGCTGTGCATACAACTGCTGCTTGAGCCAAGCCCATGCATTCTCAATGGGGTTCAGGTCTGGCGAGTATGGCGGCCAGTCTGCAATGATGCGTATGTCTTTGAGGCTCATGAATGCTGCAGTGCTCTTAGCCCTGTGCGGACTAGCACCATCAAGCAAGTACACCCACTCATGCACACCCGCTGCACTGAAAATCACCTCAGCATCAGGCTGCAACTCCTCCCACAGCACATCCTGGAACTCCTCTGCACCCACACCTGTGTGCTGCACAACCGCCTTCAGCTTCTTGTTGTAACTGAAGTATTTCTTGGGGTGCCCAGTGCTGCCAGTGACGCGGATGAGACGGGTGACGCCATACTTGGTTACACCACCATACACATGCAACTGCTTGCCCTTAATAGGCTTGCAGGCAACTGGCTTGGTGCCCTTCTTGACCCACTTCTTGCACCGGCGCGGGGTGGAGCTCAGAGTGAGGATGGTGCTGTCGATGGCAATGATGCGGTCACAGTCATGCTGCTGCTGGCAGAACGCAACGCGTCTCTTCTTAGTTGCGCTGGTCAAGATGGGCTGCTGCTGCACTGGCGCCAAGTCCAACGCATTCTTGGCTGCCCTGAGCACGGTTTTAGTGCAGATGCTGCTAGCTATGGTGCCTTGCTGCTTGAGTGCTGCTGCTGCTTTTGCTGCTGACTGATGCTCCAGCACTGCTGTTGCTACTGCTTCCACCTGGACTGCATTGAGCGCCTTAGGGCGGCCTGAACGTGGTAAAGCAGACACGGATCCTCGCTCGTTGTACTTGTTTAGCTGTGCCTGCACGTATCGAGTGGGATAACCGAGAGCTCGTGCTGCTGCTGCCACGTTCCACTTCTTGGCTTTGAGGGCAGCGAGAGTAGTCTGGCGTTTGATTTCAAGTTCAGCAGCAGTGCGTCTCTTAGCCATTTTGTCAATGTGCAACTTCTGAGCTAGCTTGCTGCTGTGTCGAGCGACCCAGAAGAACAACAGCAGCAGCAGCTGAACAGACAGTGTCACAAATAAACTAACCTTTGTCACGCATTTGCGCCAAATAGCGAGGTTTAACATAAAGAATACATCATAACAAGCACGTTAACGTAGCCGGTGCGAGCTGTAGTCACCGCTTCACGATGTACTGGCCTCACATTGTCCACTGGTGACAAGTGCTGCAGGCAGCCAGGCTGAAACCAGCATTGGAGTCACCCTGAGGGCATTGCCTGTAGAATCAAAATGCTGTATACCTGAGCACGTGAATTGCAATTATAAGACTTTCTCGTCGATTTTCAGCGATTTTAGCAGCACAGAGCTTACATCCAAGCCATGTACAGCTGCAGTGAAGTTGACATACTGAACTGGCTGCTTTGTTGGCCTAATCAGGCCTGCTGCTGCTGCCACACTGCAGGCAGGCAAGAACTGAGCACTGGCTGACAAACCCCACGCACTAGGTGCCAACATACTGGAAGACTGGAGGCAGATTCTTTCAGCAAGGGGGTGAAAGTAGACTGGAACCACATTGCATCATTTCAGCGCCTACACAGTGGCCATGGTGCAAGCCCTCAATTTCCTGCAAACTGCAGCAGCAGCGTTTTGTGACTAAACCGCCAAATGAATGGCAGGCACCTCTCTGAGGCAGACAGGTCAGGCCACATGTTGCATTGATGCCACAATTGCAGCTGCACCTTATCACATTCAGAAACCAGCCATCTCAAATGTTTGGTTCAAAGGTTGAGACAAAAGTAATGGTAAATTTGGGTGTTTCACAGCAAGAGTGGAACAGCAAACACATCAAACAATCACTAAATCTGAATCCCAGCCAGGGCAGCAATGCCATGCATGTCTACTTCGAGATCCTGGCTGCACAGCTGAAACTGTTCCCTCCATCATGGCCAGCACATCATAGAAACTGCCATCACCAGCAGCATGAAGATGGCCTGAAAATGCATCTTTTTGCATGCAAAAGACACACAGCAACTGCAAGAGCAGGCAGCTTGCCAACTATCCTGAGCAGCCCCATCCTGGAACCTATGAATGATGTACTTCTGCCCTGCATGCACTGCTGTGCCTACAACACCCTCAAGCAGCAGATGCCAGCCCAAAAGCAACAGCACAGCAAACAGCACAGGCACCAGCACAGCAAAACCACAGCAGAACACAAGCATCAGCCCCCCACACACACCAGGGACATGCAGTCAAAACTGCAGGCATGGCACTGCAGCAAAAGGAAAGGGCTCTTGATTTACTGCTGCGGCTGCGGCTGACGGCTAAGGCTAAGGCTAATGCGCGCGTGAGTTTTACTGTATGAGAGCAGCAGGAATTGAACGTGCGTTCACAGGGATCACACGCCAACACGCTACCACTATGCCATTGGAACGGCTAGCACAAATTGCGCTGACATATGTATTATCGATACAAAACACCGAGCTCTTTGAAGTAACACTGAGACTTTGTCAAAAGAAACGGTGCGTTTTGCACTTTTTGATATAACCTTTATCTATCTATCTATCTATCTATCTATCTATCTATCTATCTATATATCTATCTATCTATCTATCTATCTATCTATCTATCTATCTATCTATCTATCTATCTATCTATCTATCTATCTATCTATCTATCTATCTATCTATCTATCTATCTATCTATCTTTCTATCTATCTATCTATCTATCTATCTATCTATCTATCTATCTATCTATCTATCTATCTATCTATCTATCTATCTATCTATCTATCTATCTATCTATCTATCTATCTATCTATCTATCTATCTATCTATCCATCTATCCATCTATCCATCTATCCATCTATCTATCTATCTATCTATCTATCTATCTATCTATCTATCTATCTATCTATCTATCTATCTATCTATCTATCTATCTATCTATCTATCTATCTATCAGAAGGGTGCTTGGCCTCCTACGGCACTGCCTGTGGTTGCCTCGCCACCGTCGAAGCATGAGCAACTTGTTGAAGACATGTTGGTGTCTAGGCTTGGGTGGTATTTGTTGCCCGCTGGCAAGGCCTGTTCGGTGGTTAAATTGTCGGTTAAAACAGCCACTGCCCTTCAGATGCGTGGCTTGCGTGTTGAGTTGTATGACAGGCGGCGAAAGTTTGTTTGTCAGGCCCTCAACAACCCGGCCCCGGCGGCAATTAGGGATGGTGTGCGCAGTGTGGCTGCTGCTCAGCGTAAGCTTTGGATGTTGCGTTGGGATAATCATTTTAAGGGGGTGTATTGGCGTGTGGTGTTGAATGGTGTACCCACTGCTGCTCGCATGCCTAGCCTGCAGCATGAATGCTTGTGCGGGGCTGGCCTGCCTGGTTGTGATCACCATTATTGGTCGTGCCCTATTGCGCAAGCGGTAGTACAAACCATAGTGGATAATTTGCCTGCCGCATGGTGCACCCGCATCGTTGGTACGCCACCTTTGACTATGCAGCATATCTGGCTCATGCAGCCACCACGGGGCACGAAGTCTGTGCTCAAGTGTGTGTGGCGTGTTGTTTGTTTGGCTGCTTTTAATGCTATGGATGTTGGCAGGAGGGCAACCAACATGCATCATGTGCTAGATAGGCAACGTGCCCTAGCTGCTGCAGCAGCAGTTGGCCCTATGCAGCCCCTGCCTGCTGGCCAGCAGCTCATCACTCAGTTGTTGCAACCTGCCCCTCTCTCTGCTGAGCAGGTGGCTCATAATGCTATTGTGCAGCAGCGTAGAGATCAGCAGCAGCAACAACTTCAACAACAACGGCAGCAAGAGCTTGTTCAGTTGGTACAGGACAAGAAGAAGGGGACAGTGGCTAGGTTCTGGGAACTGCTGGTTGACTTTGTAGTCATGAAGGCAGCGCCTTCGGCCTGGCTGGAATTAGTACCGGCTGATCACCCCTTCATTTGTGTGGTTGGCCACCAGGTTCAAGTGGCGCCACGAAGGGGTTGATAGCCAGTTAGCTGGTTGCGAGTTTCATTTGCCTGTCATCACATTTCATCTACTTTGCTGCATGAGTTGTCTATTTGTAGCTTTTCTGCTCTCAAATGCAGCCCGTGTCAGCCAGTGGGTGTGTTGGGTGGATGCACACCGTCGGGTGGGTGTCCATTTGCCGCACCTTTGGGGTGGCAAACCCCAGCAGTGCCTTGGTGGTGCTGGGATTGCTTGTCGCCTTGTGTTGTCAAATTGTAGCAGAGGTCCATGGTCGTGTTGATCATCATGTTGCTCAATGTCCCCAACTCTTGATGCAGGAGCAACCATGTGTTCAGTACCTGCATGTTGCTGACATGTCTACATGTCTTGCTTTCAGACACCTGACGTTGACACTGTTTTTTCCGTCATGCCAGTCTATCTCAGCGCAGAGTTCATGTTATTGGGTGGGGGAAGCTGCTTTTTGCCTCTCTGGGGCTTTTTGTGGTTTACTCCCGTGTGCCGCGCTCTGCGGTCCTAAAAGTGTCTCTGGACGCACCCGGTAACTTCCATCAATCAATCAGTGGCGCTACACGCCTTACGCACAGAGGTTTTTCTGGGGTTAAAACCTCAGAGTGACAGCCCGAGCTGAGCTGCTTGCAGCTTCCTATTTTACCAGGTGTCTGTGGTGGCGTATGCCGCATGAACACACTGTGTAACCCCTCTATCTATCTATCATGGCGCAACACACTTATCGTTTTCACGACTTATGCAAGAACCTGTACACGCCAGCAGCAGGCCAGCAAAGTCAAACGTCTGGGTCATTGCAGCAGCTCAACGGTTGCAGTTGAGCACGCCTATAGCAGCTAGTAGATCGCAATGGCTGCCTGTCCAACATGATGTGATAAGATGCCCGGGGGTATCACTGCACAAGCAAGCCAAGCATGCTGCAGCTGCAGCAGGACCAGGCTATGCTTCTCTCAATCAAACCAGCCCAACACGTCAGGCATTGCCACCCAACCGTGTCTTCACCATCTGCACTAAGCCAGAAATGCCGGCATATTTGCTGTTATCCACATCGCACTTCGCCTCGAGTGCATGCATCAGTTCAACGGCAGCTGCCCAGTCCTCTGCGCCACCCAGCGCACTGTCAAACGTGGCAGCGCCGTGACTGGCTGCAACAGCAGCTTCTGGTGCTGCCTCCGCTTCAGTACCATGCTGCATCGCAGCCATGTTTGCAATGCACTGTAGTGCCAGCTCTGATGCCGGCAGCATCCAGGGCACAGCACTCAGGTCTGCAGCAGCTGCCTCTGTTGCTCCTTGCTGCTGCTGCTCCTGCTGGCTGCCGTCCCCGTCACACAGCACAGCAGTAGAGAAGCGCTGTATTACGTCGCATAGCTCACGCAGCAGCTGTACCTGCGCATGCACGCGTGATGTGGCAGGACAAATGCCTTGTGTAGGAGGGCATGGTTGGGCAGGCTGCAGCTGTTGCTGGATGGTTCAACATGCAGCGTGTTATCATGTGTCATTAGAGCAGCAGGCGGTTATGCTGCTGCAGTGCATGCCATGCCGGGCAGTACGGAAGCATGCTCACACACTGCATCACACGCCAGTATTGGTGCATGCGTACCAGCAGAATGAGTCATCGCTATGCTCACCTGCTGCAGTGCTGCTGCGCTGCCAGTTGCAGCCGTCAGGTTCAGCAGTGCAGCAGCCACATTGTACACAACCTCCCAGCTGCTGTGTGCCAGCAGTAGCACCAACGCCTGCAGCACATACTGCCCAATCAGCAAGCTGCTGCTGCTTCGAGCATGTGACACATTTTCGATTGCAGTACTGTCAGCTGCCAGTTCTTCATAGAGACTGCCAGCTGGCTTGCCATCAGTGATTGCAGCGGCTTCATGTCCAGCGTGCAGCAGTGCAGCCTGCACAGCTGCTGAGCCGCGTGCCAGGTTGCTGACTGCCCTTGCTGCCTCAACCACTGCCACTTCGTTGCCACTGGTCAGGAGTGGCAGCAGCGGCCGCAGCAGCGTACTGGGCTCCATGCAGAAGAACTGCGAGGCAGACAACAACAGAAACCGCTTAGGTAGGGTAGTCAATTGTCATGCTGCAGCTGCTGCGCACCATAAGGTATTGTGTGCATGTGTGCATTACCGAAGCTCACGACACTGCGTGCCTTTCAGTGCTGGGCTCCAGCCACTGCTGTACGGTATAATATATGGTATACTATACGGTATACTATTGGGCTTTCACACTGACACACACCATGCACCTTGCTGTAGTGCTCACCTGATTGCCGGCATCCTGGTAAAACACTAGGTTGGTGAAGGCAGCTGCTGCATTCAGCACCAGCTCCTCCTGCTGCTCGAAATCATACCCCTGCAGCACACCAACCACCAGCTGCACAACCTCTGCGTCGCAGGCCAGCGCAATGCCAGCTGTCTCATCTATCGCTGTGTTGCCAAGCAGCCGCATCAGCTCGACCAGCAGATCTTCAGCTGCATCCAAGCTGGCTGCTGCCGTCTCGCCTGATTGTTGCCGGTCAGCAGTGGCTTGCTGCTCCTGCTGGGTTTGCGAAGACTGCAGTAGGCCAAGAGCCAGCTGCACCACGCCCTCTAGTGCATGCGGTGTGTCTGCAACTGCAGCTCGTGCCTCTGGATGATATGTCGTCAGGTTGCCAAGCACAAACGCCAGTCGAAGCGCCATGGGCCTGTTGCTGCTGTCGGCTGCATCAGCTGTCAACAGTACTTCTAACAAGCACGGAACTGCTATTGTGCTGTTGGCTTTGAGGGCGCTGCTGTTGCTATCATCACAGCACCGATAATGCTGCTGCCAGCACTGCTTGTGCGGCAGCTGCAACTGCAACAATGCTTCCCTGCAGGATTCTTGCAATGACAACTTGCTGAGGCATCTGCTAACGTTCAGCGCAACCTCTCCTACTGCTCCGAAGGCACCCAGCAGCTGCAGCAGTGCTCTCAGCGGCAGCCCTTGCTGCTGCACGAACAATGACGCATGTCCGGGGTACACTGCTAGGTTACGTAGCACTGCTGTGGCCTGCACGCACACCTGTGAGGCTGCTTCTTGCTGCCGCTGCGACTGTTGTTGCATACCTGCTGCTGCAAGACTGCTACTCTGCTGCAGCATGGCTGCTTGGTCAATCAACACCTGCATGCAGAGTCGGCGGATGTGTTTGTGGGTTGACCGTGCAGTGCAAACATCATGAGTCTAGCTGGCTGCTGCTGATCAACTGAAGCATACCAGTACAACTACCAGGTGTCCAGACATCACACAAGCACCTGCAACCTTGGCGCTTCGACACCAATATGATGTCTTCCAGCGGGTATATGAAGTGAAAACACTCTCACCTGTGCCATGGCTGCCACTGCTCCGAGCCTCCCCAGTGCCTTCTGGTTCGCTGCATCTGCGCTAATGTTCTTCAGAGTGCCAGCAAAGTACAGCAGTGTTGTGTGGGCCTGCTGCTGCTCCTGTTCTGCTGCTGCCGCTACTGACTGCTGCTGCGGCTGGCTACAAGCTGTACAGGTTTTGCCGAGCTGTCCTACTACTGACAGGAGCGGCCTGATGACGCCGTGGTGTCTGAAGCGTGTGTCATTGCTGCTGTCTTTCGACAGCCTGTACAGCATCTTTGAAGCTGTCAGCATCATGCTGCTTGCTGCAGGCAGCACCCTGAGCAACATGGAGCCAACCTATAGAGAATACAGCAACACAGTACCCCATGGCCAAGCAGCATGTAGGCCGTTTTCGCACGTGGCATATGTGTTATTCCTGTAAATATTATGTGCGCCGCAAAGTGTGCTGATGGCGCCAGAGTGCAGCTGCAAGACCTGAATAACAGCTGATGTGATTGTTGACAGATGCACGGCGGTGGCTGAGGATTGACGCCGCAAGCATCAATGTTGCACACCACTGCGCTCTGCAAGAACAGGGCAACATGTCAGTGCAGTAGCAATAACAGGGCATGCTTGCTCACCTTGATCACTACATCTGGTTTGGGACAGTCCACAAGCCGCACAAGCGCACCAACGACCAGGCTGCGCACATCCTCAGTGCTACCACCTGGCACCGGCTGCTCTGCACCTAGCCTAGAGCCAGCTGCTGCTGGTGCTGCAAGCCACTTCTGCAGGTACTGCTGATCCTCAGCTGTGTCCAGCAGAGTCTGCAGTGCTGCACATGCTTTCAGCAGTGCAGCAGTGTCTGATGCTGCCGGGCTGACAGGCAAGCTGCTGAGCTGCTCTACAGCCAGCAACGTAGTCTGCTGCCATGTCCGTATGGCTGCTGCCTCTGCTGAAGCAGACTCTGCCGCTGCGCCAGCAGATGAAAACATAACATCCTCTGCGCTGCCGTCAGCACTGCACCTGCTGCTGCCTCTACTGCTGCCTCTACTGCTGCCTCTACTGCTGCCTCTACTGCTGCCTCTGCTGCCTTGTTCACTAGATCCCCTGCTGCTGTCTCCGCTGCATGTGCCTGGCCTCAGTGCTGCTGAACCTTCTGTACTGCTGCCAACAAGCAAGCTCTGCCGGTCGCTGGCTAAAGACAGAGCTGCAAGGTTGCTGAGGCACGCAACATCGCCTGCAGCAGCAGCTGTGGCAGCTGCCTCTGCCTTGGTTGCGCCAAGTCTGCTGTAGCTAGGTGCTACTGCTGATGCTACCGAGGCTGCACACGCTTGGACCAAGCCTGGTTGAAGTGCTGTTGTCATGCTGTTGGCTCCTGCATCTGCTGCTCTGCTGGCAGGAACTCCTGCAACTGCAGAAGCGCTGCTTGGCCTCAGCGGCATGCCAGGCTGTGCGGCACTGCTGACACGCCTGCTTCTGGGTAAGACAGGTGGCATGGCTGGCAGCTGCGCACTGCCAAAGTCCCTGCAAGCAGAAGCTCGCAGCTCCATGGGCGCAAGGGCTCCCCTGGGTGAACATGTACTGCTGGTGCTGATGCCATTGCTGGGACTGGCTGCACTGCCTGGCCGCCGGTTGGCTCCCTCATCTGCCTTCCATATGTCTGCAGAAACCAGAACATCATGTGATGCAGGCATACAGCACTTGCAGCCAAAGAGGGTCCGCATGCGCAGCGCCAGCACTGTGAACTGCCCTTCTGTTCCTTGTGAAAATGGAGGCACAGCTATTGCAGCAGGTGACACGTGGTACGCAAAGCCACATCAACATAACAGCACATGCTCCCTGAGCATCAGTCGCACCTGCTGCTGGTGCTGCCTCATTGCTTGTGCTCATTCGCCATGGCGACGCCGCTGCTCCTGCTGCTGCATGGGAAGCAGGGCCGAGACCAGTGCGTGCCCTGCTGCTGGACACACTGCCGCCGCCTTGCAGAAACTCTCGGCTACATCAGCAGTTGCAAGACAAATATCGAAAGATCTGTGTCTGGTTGAACGGCACAGTCATGGTATAGCAGTGGTAGCCAAGTGCTCGACAAAGGCACACACTGCAAAGAGAGCAGGTTGCTGCTCTGCCCTGGTGCAAACTGCAAGCTCACCTCGAGACTTGTCCGCCCGGTGTTTGTGGCCTGTTAGTGTAGCAATCTGATGGAAGCAGCCTCCTGCCGGAGTCAGCCGGTGTCACAGGCCGTGTTGGCTCTTTGAGGGATGCCCTGTAGGCAGCAGCGTCAGCGAGGTGAGCTTTGTGTGACACCCACGCCCAATTCGCAACGGCTGTCTTCGGACTTCAAACAGCTACCCACCTTGCGGCTTTGACTATCTCACTGGCAGCAGATGGCTTCAGCTGCCACAAGGGGTCCTCTGTTGTGCGCTGACTCTGCCTCATGACTGCATGCTGCTTTACGTGCCCACTACCGCCTGCCAGCAGCCATCCCAACTCTCAACTGATGAAAACGTGATTAGGAAAACTATTACGATGTGAGCGTGTAAACACCAACATATAGCCTAGCGTAGTGAGGTTCTTGTGCGACCAGTCAACCACTACATTTGCTCATGGTACATGGAGCACATGTACAAACTTTAGAGTTGAACGAATAAACAAACGAAACTATCTACTGCAAGGATCACAGTAGGCCTGCTGCTGCAGCAGCAGGGAAGGAACGCCCGGGAGAACGGGCGTTTCGCACCAGGTATGAGTGGTTTATATTGCTGTAACTAGCATATGATACGTATTTTGCACGCCTTCGGTTCAATCCACCACCCCTGCTTGACCCTGACTGACAGCACTCTACAATGCAGCCCCGGGGGCTCTGCCGGGCATTCAATGCGCCAATTCTGCACGTATTCCTGCCCAACGAGTTTGATCGCTGCTGTTGAAGTTGCAATTGAAACTTTGAAACCGCCTCGAAGAAAGCGTCTCATTGGCCGAAGAAGAGGACAAGCTGTCGCACCATTATGCCAAGCATGTACCGTGTGTTGAAGTATACCAGCATAATTTATTACTGGTATGCCGTCCGCCCCTTGAGAAGCTACTGAAGCTCTGAACGAGCGTGCTGGCATCGCGACAGCACCTGCACCAGCGCGGCGTCCACAGCTTGCAGCACTAGCTAAGAGTTACGACGTAGTAAGCTACCAGCTTGGTTGAGCTGGCTACACGTGCAACTGCCTGTGGCGAGCTGTTCAGCGCGTCAACCAGCAGCTACAGCTGCTGTAGCCTGTCCCACCAGCCTAGCATCTTTTAGCAGCTGGGTGACAGCAACAAACAACACACGCCATGGGGAACGTTTGTGGGGGCCAGTCCCTAGCAGACCAGGATGCCGGGGCTGGCAGGGGTGCCAAGTCAGTTGATGGCCGTGCCTCAACTGACATGCTGGGCAACCCGCATGACGCCAGCGGCAGAGGCGTCGATGCTGCAGGCGCAGCATGCGGCTCAGTTCAAACCAAAGGCGACACGCCCGGCACTATCAGCATCAAAGTAGCGCCAGCGCCGCCACCGTCTGGCGATGAGTACCCAGAAATCAAGGCAGCAGTGCAGGCAGCGCAGAAGGAGGTCAAAGCTGGCGCGAAGCTCAAGTTTGACCAGCTTTACCGGCTAGGGCAGGTGGTTGGCACTGGGCACTATGCGCGCGTGCAGCTGGCCATATCACTCAAGGATGGCAAGAAGTACGCAGTGAAGATCATGGCGAAGTCAGACGGCAAGGAGGCGCTGCTGCAGCAGCTGCAAAGTGAGTGGCACGCACCGGCTAGCGTTTGCCGCCAGCTAGTCTGCTGCTGTCTGGTATGGCCTGCTGTTTGGCTGTTGTTGGTGTGATGCAGTCAACAGCTGCTGTTGCACTGCAGCTTTATCTGAAGCGGCTGCAGAATGAAAGAAGTGTGTGCTGTGCAAGCATGGCCTGTGCAGGGCTGAGAGATGCTGATGGGCTGCTCTACGCAAGCTTACCAGCTGAGACCTTGACACATACATATGCAACATTGCCACCAGTTTCAGTGCCGCTAGTGGTGCCAGCTCTCCTGGTTGGCTGTGGATATAACGCAACCGGTTGTTGCACAATGCAGGTATGCTTGCATCAGCCTGCCTGCACAATCCACAGTAGGCTGAGCGTGAGGTTACACTTTCTGCAACAACCAGGCCTTTCTCACGCGTTGCGATTCATGTGATGTTGACCTAGCGTAAAATTCAAAGCAAGCCACTACCACCACACAGCTGTTGATCCGAGGAGGTGCGTCTCACACGGGGTTGTGGGGGCAACATTGATCGGCTGACACCAATCTGCTCATTTGCTGACTTGCTGCTGCTGCTGCTGCTGCTGCTGCTGCTGTGTTTCTGTGCCCTGCGTGCCCGGGTGCGGACAATGTGACATAGGCAGCTGTCATGCACTGACACCTGTGTCTGCTGCTGCTGCTGCTGCTGTCAGACGTTGTGAAGGAGGTGGCCATCATGCGGCTGCTGGCAGACCACCCCAACATGGTGCAGCTGGAGCAGGTGCTGCAGGACAGCTGTGTCTGACACCTGTGTCTGCTGCTGCTGCTGCTGCTGCAGACGTGGTCAAGGAGGTGGCCATCATGCGGCTGCTGGCAGACCACCCCAACATGGTGCAGCTGGAGCAGGTGCTGCAGGACAGCTCCAGCTTCTACCTGGTCATGGAGCACTGCAACGGAGGCGAGCTGTTTGACCAGATCATCCGCAGCGGCCACATGACGGAGGCCATGGCAGCAAACAAGGCCAAGCAGCTGATCAGCTTCCTGGCGCACTCGCATGCGAAGCACGTGATCCACAGGTGAGGCATGGATGCAGTTACTTGCAGGACAGGCTGTGGATTTGTAATGTGTCTGCGCACGCAAAGCACGTGATATGCCGGGGCAGCTGCTTGCAGGACAGGCTGTGGATGTGCGTTGTGTGTGCGCACGCAAAGCACGTGATATGCCGGGGCAGCTGCTTGCAGGACAGGCTGTGGATGTGCGTTGTGTGTGCGCACGCAAAGCACGTGATATGCCGGGGCAGCTGCTTGCAGGACAGGATGTGGATGTGCGTTGTGTGTGCGCACGCAAAGCACGTGATATGCCGGGGCAGCTGCTTGCAGGACAGGCTGTGGATGTGCGTTGTGTGTGCGCTCGCAAAGCACGTGATTCGCCGGGACAAAGTTGCTTGCAGGACAGGCTGTGGATGTGCGTTGTGTGTGCGCACGCAAAGCACGTGATATGCCGGGGCAGCTGCTTGCAGGACAGGCTGTGGATGTGCGTTGTGTGTGCGCACGCAAAGCACGTGATATGCCGGGGCAGCTGTGATGGATGTGCCGCACGGGCAGCTGCTTGCAGGACAGGCTGTGGATGTGCGTTGTGTGTGCGCACGCAAAGGTGATATGCCGGGGCAGCTGCTTGCAGGACAGGCTGTGGATGTGGTTGTGTCTGCGCACGCAAAGCACGTGATATGCCGGGGCAGCTGCTTGCAGGACAGGCTGTAGATGTGGTTGCCTGCGCACGCAAAGCACGTGATATGCCGGGGCAGCTGTTTGCAGGATAGCTGTGGATGTGCGTTGTGTGTGCGCACGCAAAGCACGTGATATGCCGGGGCAGCTGCTTGCAGGACAGGCTGTGGATGTGCGTTGTGTGTGCGCACGCAAAGCACGTGATATGCCGGGGCAGCTGCTTGCAGGACAGGCTGTGGATGTGTGTTGTGTCTGCGCACGCAAAGCACGTGATATGCCGGGGCAGCTGCTTGCAGGACAGGCTGTGGATGTGCGTTGTGTGTGCGCACGCAAAGCACGTGATATGCCGGGGCAGCTGCTTGCAGGACAGGCTGTGGATGTGCGATGTGTGTGCGCACGCAAAGCACGTGATCTGCCGGGACAAAGTTGCTTGCAGGACAGGCTGTGGATGCGTTGTGTGTGCGCTCGCAAAGCACGTGATTCGCCGGGACAAAGTTGCTTGCAGGACAGGCTGTGGATGTGCGTTGTGTGTGCGCACGCAAAGCACGTGATATGCCGGGGCAGCTGCTTGCAGGACAGGCTGTGGATGTGCGTTGTGTCTGCGCACGCAAAGCACGTGATATGCCGGGGCAGCTGCTTGCAGGACAGGCTGTAGATGTGCGTTGTGTGTGCGCACGCAAAGCACGTGATATGCCGGGGCAGCTGCTTGCAGGACAGGCTGTGGATGTGCGTTGTGTGTGCTCACGCAAAGCACGTGATATGCCGGGGCAGCTGCTTGCAGGACATGCTGTGGATGCGTTGTGTGTGCGCACGCAAAGCACGTGATCCGCCGGGACAAAGTTGCTTGCAGGACATGCTGTGGATGCGTTGTGTGTGCGCTCGCAAAGCACGTGATTCGCCGGGACAAAGTTGCTTGCAGGACAGGCTGTGGATGTGCGTTGTGTGTGCGCACGCAAAGCACGTGATATGCCGGGCAGCTGCTTGCAGGACAGGCTGTGGATAACGTGTGCGCACGCAAAGCACGTGATATGCCAGGGCAGCTGCTTGCAGGACGGCTGTGGATGTGCGTTGTGTGTGCGCACGCAAAGCACGTGATATGCCGGGGGGCAGCTGCTTGCAGGACAGGCTGTGGATGTGCGTTGTGTGTGCGCACGCAAAGCACGTGATATGCCGGGGCAGCTGCTTGCAGGACATGCTGTGGATGCGTTGTGTGTGCGCACGCAAAGCACGTGATCCGCCGGGACAAAGTTGCTTGCAGGACATGCTGTGGATGCGTTGTGTGTGCGCTCGCAAAGCACGTGATTCGCCGGGACAAAGTTGCTTGCAGGACAGGCTGTGGGTGTGCGTCGTGTCCGCGCACGCAAAGCACTTGATTCGAGTTGGTATGCATGCATGCTTTGTGGTCACACATGTGAATGCTTGGAGCAGCTTTGCTGTGCTGTGGGTTTTGATGGCAGGTGTGCAGCGACGTTCCGTGCTGTTACCGGGTGTTTGCAGAATGGGGCTTGATTCACTCAGCAAGCTACCTCCTGCAACAAGCAATGTGCACTGCTGCATATGCACGTCCAGGTGGTGCACTCAGCGCTGCTTTCACTGTTGCTCTGCAGGGACATCAAGCCCGAGAACCTGCTGCTGCTGAAGACAGACAAGGAGCCTGTGCTCAAGGTCATTGACTACGGCTGCAGCACCTTCTGCGTGCCAGGCAAGCGCCTGTGCAAGAAGTTTGGCACGGTGAGCTGCAGCAGTAGCGCAATATTGCTGTGGCCAGCAGCTGCGGCTGTAGCAGAGCACAGACGAGCAGGAGATGCAGCTGCAACTGCCTGCGCCTTTGGCTGGGTACGTATCGCACTTGCGTGTGTGTCCTGCTGCTGTGCAGGCTTGCATATGTGGTTCTATCTGGTGCTGCTCTACGAGGCATGCGTTGCAGACCTGCATCGCGCCTCACAGCATGATCTCCGTCCTGCTCTCTTCTCAACATCATGCTGTCTTTCTCGCGCTGTTCTTTGCAGCCGTACTATGTGGCTCCGGAGGTTCTGTGGCGGGACTACGACTTGCAGGCTGACGTGTGGTCAGCAGGTGTGGTGCTGTTCATCCTGCTGTGCGGTAGGCCGCCCTTCAACGGCAAGAATGACGAGGACATCGTGGCCAAAGTGCGCACAGGTGAGCAGCAGCTTTGGGGTATACAGGTGCCGGCAGGGGTGAGGTACCATGCAGTTCAACTAGAGCGGGACTACGACTTGCAGGCTGACGTGTGGTCAGCAGGCCTGGTGCTGTTCATCCTGCTGTGCGGTAGGCCGCCCTTCAATGGCAAGAATGACGAGGACATCGTGGCCAAAGTGCGCACAGGTGAGCAGCAGGTTTCGGGATCAAACGTGCCGACACGGGTGAGGGACCTGTCATACTCTTCACAATCATGTAACTCCTCACCTCATTTGAATGACGAGGACATTGTGGCGAAAGTGCGCACAGGTGAGCAGCAGGTTTAGGGCACAAAGGCACCGGCACAAGTGGGGTACCAGGCAGTTCAACTAGAGGTGCAGCTGCTGTGTGGTAGGCCGCCCTTCAACGGCAAGAATGACGAGGACATCATGGCCAAAGTGCGCACAGGTGAGTAGCAGCTCGGGCCTATGAACTGCAGGCTGTCTTTGAAGCCTAATGAACCCAAATGACGAGGGCATCGTGGCCAAAGTGCGCACAGGTGAGCAGCAGCTCTGTTGTATACAGGTGCCGGCAGGGGTGAGGCACCAGGCAGTTCAACTAGAGCAGGACTACGACTTGCAGGCTGACGTGTGGTCAGCAGGCGTGGTGCTGTTCATCTTGCTGTGTGGTAGGCCGACCTTCAACGGCAAGAATGACGAGGACATCGTGGCCAAAGTGCGCACAGGTGAGCAGCAGCAGATCTGACGCACATGAAGGAGCAGCTGTCAGTAGCTGTAGCCAGTCAAACAATAAACTTGCTTTTTTCATCGTGGCCAAAGTACGCACAGGTGAGCAGCAGATTTGCGGTACAACAGGGTACAAAGGTGCCGGCGCGGGTGATGGAGCAGGCGGTTCAGTGAAACGGACAGCTGCAAGAGGCACTGCGTCCTGGTGCTGGTAACAGAGTCAGTCAGCAGCAGCATGCAGCAGCCTGGCAGTAGCAGCAGCAGCAGCAGCTCTGGTGCACAAAGGTCCCGCACGGGTGATGAACCAGGCAGTTGAACTAGGTCTGCAGCTGCAAGAGGCACTGCCTCCTGGTGCTGTTATGGCTGATGAGCAGCAGCTCTGGTGCACGAAGGTGTCGGCGTGTGTGACGTGGAACGGCACAGAGCAGCACCAGCAGCAGCAACTTAGACTGCACCAAGGATCCCGCCTGACTGTGTGGCAGGCGCAGCTTGCAGGAAACGATCTGGTGCTTGCAGGAACGGCCTTGGTGACAGCCGAGTTCTGCAGCATCCATCGACTGTGGCTAGTGGTTATGTTGTGCGGGCGTTGCCGTGCTGTCGTGTACAAGGACGAGTGCACGTCTTCTCACGTCTACTCACGTCTACTCAAGCCACACGTTGCTGCTGCTGCTGCTGCTGCTGTTTAGGCCACGTGAAGATGTGCCCTGATGAGTGGAGCCACGTCAGTTGCTCCGGCAAGGCGCTGGTGCGCGAGATGCTCAAGCTGGACGTCACAAGTGAGTAGCGGCACCCAACACTGTTTAGCTTGTGTTGCAGCAGCAGCAGCTGCTGCTTCTGTTGCTATGCCATGCTTGTGACATACGTGTTGCCACCCGTGAGTGGCAGCACCCAACACGGTTCAGCTGGTGTTGCAGCAGGATGAAGCGCCTGGCGCTGTCTCTTCTGTGCCAGGCTACTTCAAGTGCTCACAGCACCTTCTGAATTTGTTGCTTCATCGCATCTGTCTCACGTCTGCTGTATTCCTGCATGTCTTTTTCGCAGTGCGTCCCACCGCGCAGCAGCTGCTGGAGCACCCCTGGTTCAGCCAGGCAGGCGAGGACGGGCAGGGCTCAATGATGCCAGAGGGCAACATGAGCCACGTGGTGGCGCGCCTCGAGGCGTTTGCAGGCATGAGCAGGATGAAGCGCCTGGCGCTGTCGCTGCTGTGCCACACCGTGACAGACAGGCACATCACGCGCCTCAAGGTGGGTGTGGTGCAGTTGCTGTGGTAATGTGAAACGCGTGCTGTGCACATGGCGGTACGCGCGGGCAATGAATCTGGTGGCGTGGACAGCACGTGGGGGTGCTCCCTCCCTGGGAGGTGATGCATGTGGCACCGCAAGCTATATGGTATCCACAACCGCTGCCTCACACAGTATGCTCGCTGTCTCTGCTTACTGTCCTGCAGGAGGCCTTCTACGCAATGGACGAAGACGGCGACGGCCACTTAACGCCCGCAGAGTTGACGCACGCGCTGCGCTCGACCGACGCGCTCGCCAAGTCCGGCTTTGCAGCAGAGATCCCCCCAGAGGCGCTTGAGGAGCTGATTGCAGCGAGCGACCTGTACGGGGAGGGCTACGTTGATGTGGACGAGTTCTTGGCAGCAATGCTGGCCAACAGCAACTACACCAAGACCAAGGACGCGGTGAGCGACATTTCTGGATGCTACTGTCTGTTGTGCTGTGTTGCTTGGGATGTCTTTGAGTCATACGTGGCTGTCAGCTTTTGTTTGTGGCTGGCGGCTGGCCAGTGTCAGAGATCCCTCCAGAGGCGCTTGAGGAGCTGATTGCAGCGAGCGACCTGTATGGGGAGGGCTACGTTGACGTGGACGAGTTCTTGGCGGCAATGCTGGCCAACAGCAACTACACCAAGACCAAGGACGCGGTGAGCGACGGAGAAAAAAGCGTTGTGCTGTGTTTGTTGGGATGAGTCTGGTGTCTTGGATACCAGTGGCTGTCAGTTTTTGGCGGCAATGCTGGCCAACAGCAACTACACCAAGACCAAGGACGCGGTGAGGGCCTGGCGCTTGTTTGGATGCTGCTTCTGCTGCTGCCATGCAATCTCTTGATCACGTCCATGACCGCCGCAGAAAGTGAAGAAGTACAGGGGTCCTGACCCCGTGCTGTGCTGTGTTGGCTGTGCTGTGTTGGCTGTGCTTGTGTGCTGCTGCAGCTGCGCCGCTCATTCGACGCGCTGGATCACGACCACGACGGCTTCATCACGAGTGCCGACCTGCTCAACCTGCAGCAGCAGATGCTGGGCGAGCACCACATCACCAAGGAGCTTGCAGAGGAGATGATGAGCGAGGTTTCATCTTGCATTGATGAGTCACACGACGGCAAGATGAACTACCAGGAGGTAGGTGCATGGCTGGTGATGTGTGTCATTGTTAATGTGTATGATGAGTTTGGGGGTGCCACGGCTTCTAGTTGGGGATGTGCATCGATGAGTCACACGACGGCATGATGAACCAACAGGAGAGTGCTGATGAGTTTTGTTTTGCTGTTTCTGTGTGTGTGATGCTGGATGGGGTCTGACTGTTGTGTCTTGCAGAATTGCTTCTCGCTGTTGGTGTGTGTAGCAGGACTGTGTCAAGCTGTTGCTGTGCGTAGCGGGAGCACAGGGTCTGGCTGCATGTGGTTGTAGCGGGGGCACCACATCACCAAAGAGCTTGCAGAGGAGATGATGAGCGAGGTTTCATCTTGCATTGATGAGTCACACGACGGCAAGATAAACTACCAGGAGGTGGGCGGGTGGCGCTGAATGTTTGTTGGGTCTCCTCTATGTGCAGCAGAACTGGTTCTGGCTGTTTCCACCACATGCCACATGTTCTCTCATCATCATCATCATGTTACCCATTAAGCCATAGCATCAACGCCATCGGCCCCGCGCCCCTCAGGAGCCACCTGTTCTCTGTGAGAATGGGGACACATATTCAAGGGGCCTGTTCTTTGCGAGAATGAGGACACATTTGCAAGGGGCCTGTTCTTTGTGTGAATGTGGCAGCAAACGTGCCATCCCCTGCAGTCTGCCTGGTGATGTATGCATGCCATTGACAGACGTCGCATGCGAGGTGTTACCTGCTTTGTTCCTGCCTCTTGTTGTGTGCCTGCAGGTCTGCCAGATGCTGCATGGCAGACGTCGCACTCAAACCAACGAATATATATATTTATATATATAAATTCAAATTAAAGCATTTACTCAAAAAAGCAAAAATCGTCTGCTTTTGCCTCCTTTGGCCTGCTCGACTTGGGCTGGGTGCAGTTGCTGTGATCCTCGTCTGATAGCTTTAGAAGCGTATATATTTGAATTTTATAACGGTTGGAATGTGAGGGGGCTGCCTGCGGCCCTGCTTGGTGTTGGTTCAGCTCACGCGGTTATGGGGCCACGCGGTGGAGCTGTAGCCGGCTCAGGCAGCGGCCGTGTCAGCACCAGGCGCCAGACTAAAGCAGCAACAGCATCTGCTGAGGCGGCAGCAGATGCTGGTGCAGCGGCAGCCCGGGATCAGCCTGCTGCAGCTGGCCCTGCCCCTGCAGCACCAGGGGCACTAGCCAAACGCACACTCACGCTGGCCGGTTTGGAGCACGATCTCCAGCAGGTTGTGTCCAGAATGGATTCAATGTGCAGCACTGTAGGCACGCTCTCTGAGCAGGTGCCTTACTTGCAGCAGCAGCTGTCTCAGCAGTCTGCATCAATGCAGCAGCAGCAGCAGCAAAGCGCTGATGGGGCCTTGCCATCCTGGCAGGGCAACATGCTGGCAGCAACACAGCAGGTGGAGGATCTCAACACAGCCTTTGCATCCCTCAAGCAGCAGCTAACGGACGCAAGCAGCACATTCAATGCCGGCCTGGCGGGCATCCAAGAGCAGCAGCAGCAGTTGGACCGACGGCTGCAGGAGGAGCAGGAGCAGCTTCAGCTGTTGCAACAGCTGGTGGAGCAGCAACTGCAGGCACAACGCGAAGAGCAGCAGCGCCTGCTGCAGAAGCAGCAAGAGCAGCAGCAAATGCTGACGCAAGTGCAGGAGCAGTTGCAGCAGCACCAGCAGCAGCAGCAGCCACAACCTGCGCGGTTCATGGTACACGCCCCTGTGGGCACGGGTGGTGCCGACCTGGTGGCTACACTAGTTGAGTGCGGTGGTGTTACTCCAAGCAGCATCACCTCTGCACGCATTGTGTGGTCACCAAAGCCAGCAGCAGCAAGGGTAACGAGACCCTTGCTGCTGCAGGTGGTGGCAGCGGCGGCAGCAGCAGCGGCAGCGCCTCAGGCGCGCGGCGATCAATGTGCTTGTGGGAGGTTACGCTGAAGGAGGCGGATCTGCTGAGCAACATGCTTGGCGGCCGCATCCGCAGCAACCTGCGGCAGGCTGGTCACAGCATTTATGTTGACGCAATGCTCAGTGCAGAGGAGCGGCAGCAGCGAAAGGCTATGCAGCAACTGCGGCGTGAGCTGCAGCAGCAGGGCGTGCGCACCCGGTGGTCGCGTGCCACACTGATGCGCTGGCGCCGTGGTGGTGCAGATGGCCGTCGGGGCAGCTGGGAAGAGGTGCCACCGCTGCCAGCGGAGGTGCCTGGCAGCTAGGCTTAGTAGCAGTGGCGCAGTGTGGAGGTTTGGGAAGTGAACATTTGGCGCATGGTGATGTCAGGTGGTGGTGTCTTTTGAGATGCCGCAACTTTTGAGGAGTGGTTGATATGGATGATCTCTGGTGCAACTAGCATCGCATCCATTGTGTTGTGCCATTGGATTGCGCTCATGTTGGCTTTAGCCAGTTTACTCCCGCTTTTATGGTGTTTCAAAGCACACTTTTAGGTGTGCCAGCTTATGCCTTGTACAATCCTGATCGAGAGTCTAGGACTATTTTGGCTTCAAAGTTGCTTCAATCTCCCTTTTTGGCGCAAGATTGCGTTCACTTTGTGTGGTGCATGCCATCTGAGATGGCGAACGGCCTACGTGTAACTTCCACTCTCTAAAAAAAAGAATGCTTTGTTCCTGCCTCTTGTTGTGCGCCTGCAGCTCTGCCACATGCTGCATGGTTGCTGTTTAACAGATGTTGCATTCAATGCGTGGAATGCTCTGTGCCTTCCTCTTGTTGTGCGCCTGCAGTTCTGCCAGATGATGAATGCATGCTGTTGGCAGAAGTCGCTTTGAACGCTTTGTGCCTGCCTCTTGTTTTGTGCCTGCAGTTCTGCCAGATGCTGCATGCATGCTGCTGACAGGCTTTCGCATCTGAGATGTTGCCTGCTTTGTGCCTGCCTCTTGTCTTACGCCTGCAGTTCTGCCTGATGATGTATGCATGCTGTTGACAGACGTCGCTTCCAAGCGTTGAATGCTTTGTGCCTGCCCCTTGCAACAATTGTTGTGCGCCTGTAGTTCTGCCAGATGATGAAAGACGAGACCAACAGCCACTACCACCCCAAGGAGCCCCGGCGCTTCAGCTTTGAGAGCACGCGCAGCGGCAAGGCACTCTCAGAACACTCATTCGTTGCAATGGCAGACGATAAGGACGAGCAGCTGTCAGTGGCAGCGCCGCGCGAGCAGCCGGCAGCAGCAGCAGCAGAGGAGGCCCCAGCAGCAGCAGCAGCAGCAGTGGAGCAGCCTGTGTCAGCTGAGCAGGTGGAGGCGACAGTGAACTGAGCGGCTGCGATCAACTGGGGTCTGGTTTCTGGGAAGTTGTGCTGAACGGCTGTGCACCGTGCATTTCATGGTTGAGAGCGCCAGGCGGCAATTGGCCAGCAGCAGGCGGCAGCAGCAGCAGCACGTTTGCTTCCCCTTCAGGAAAGCAGCCTGTGTCTGCAGGAATAGGTGGGGACAAGTGTGAAACGGGCTGCGAAACAGGCTGTTCAGGATGTGTGTCGGGGAGCAATGTGCACTGTGCAATTCATGGTCCTGAACAGCAGGTGGTGACAGGAAGAGTAAGGAACCTGAAGTCTAACTGCACAACAATAGCAGGTTTGAGAGTGACACTTTGTGGAATGTGGTAATGCGCTGGTGTGTTTGGACGCAGTGCAACTGCTGGCGCTGCGTTGCCTTCTTCCTTGCTGTTCTGTTGTCACACCTGCTAGACCTCGTGTGCTCTTTAGTGCAGCAGCAGCAGCTGCTGCAGCTGCTTCCTCTGTTTCTGCGCCTTGTTACTAGTTGTTGCGTGTGGTGATGTTACCTGTCGGGCGGGCGCGCATGCATGCTTTCGTGTGCTGTATGCAGCAACCAGCAAGCAATCAATCTTGATGCTGGAGCAGTAAACGTCCGTCACTGCCACAACTTGCTGTGTTGTGACAGAGTAGTATAACTGCATGGTGGTGCAGCTGCCGCCCGCTGCCCTCTTGCTGGGAGGTTGGTGAGTAGCTGATGCACATCACTCTGTGCATGGCCGCCACTGGAGTGGGTGCATTGTTGTATGTCAGGCGTTTGCGGGTGCTCATGTCGGTTGGCCTAGCTTGTAGCAGCTTTGCGTGTCGGGCGTGCGTATGGCAGCTGCTTTTGCTGCAGCAGCTGACAGACGATGCGCTCTTGCTGCTTGCTGTGCTGCAGATCCAGCCCCAGAGATCTTATCTTGCGTTTGCTGTCAGATTGGCTGCTGTTATGTTTGCGTCTGAGATATCTTGGGCAGGATCGGGCCTGGGAATGAAGGCTGGTGTGTGTTGGCGTGTCACGCTATCTTGGGTTTGTGGTCCTATCAGATATGTTACATATGCTGGTACATGCGGGTCTTGGACCTGAGGTTCAGCCGGCTTACATCTGCATTTCGTTCAGTGGGTACGTGAGGCTCTCAGGCCCGCAGCTGTGCTCAGTCATCCTTGCATTGGTTGTGAGATTGATGCAAGCCAGCACAGTAGACTGCTCTGGTCACTGCAGATGATGGCTGCATGCTGCGTGGAGGATTGGATCGGTGGGCTGCTGTGTGCGCGTATAGTCGTTGGTATACGCGGCTGTGTATGCAGGTTGCTGCAGAGCATGCTATGATGCACGGGTTTCACTGTGTGGGCTGCTTAGTAAGCAACAGCTCGTGTGCAGGTGTGTGTTGCATAGGCATGTGTGCATGTGTGTTCTGTTTGATTGTGGTTCGTCTGGCTGGGGTTTTAGTGCCTGCTATAGCCATGGTGCTGCTGAGCAGAGGAGCAGCATGTTCACTGTCTTGTGTAGATGGTGCAGCACTCTTCACAGCAACACATTGCGAGTGTATTCAGATCATCTCTGGCTGCTTCAGCAGGCCTTGACGTTTGCAGACTGATTACAATGCAAAAATACACAAAGCTGCATGCCGCTGCTCACCGCACAAGTAGCAGGCCTTTCAGAAATGCAGCATGGCTGCGCAATCTCAGCAACGGTCGAGTGGCCATCTGCTGTGTTGCGATGCTGTGTGTGTGGTGTTGACTGTTACCGATTGCTTGAAGTGTGCATGACTTGGCAGCGTGTGTGTTCCTTTGCTGGGGATGGGTGCGGTGCCTTTTTGCGAGGGGTCACCTACATGTGGGTCCAGTCACCACGTGGTGCACCTTAGATGGTATGAGCTGGGGTGGCTGCGGTGCCTTTGCATTGTGCTTGTTGCAGCTAGTGCAATGGACCCAGCGCGTCTCAAGCAGCATATGCTGCGTGTTGAGGCTGTGGTGGTGGTTTTGGTGGTGGGCAGGGTTTTGTTACTAACGTGGCACGCCAACGGGAGGCAAGTAAGTTGGTGCCTGATGTTAGCAATTGGCTTTGAGTCGGTTGAAGGTTGCGGCCGAGCAATACAGTGCTGTGTGGGGTGAGTTGGAGCGATCATTCAGTGCAGCTGATGGTGATGAGGTGCGCTGCATTGTGCATCTAGGCTTGACAACATGGCTCGTGTACTAAACCTAAAAGCTCGCTGCATTCAGCCCCAATGGGGCTGGATGCAGCGATGGCTAATCCTCCCTTGGCCGGCTCAGCTGAAGCAGATATCACCAACCAACGGGTTGGGCAGCAATGGCCGTGGCCTCTGCCATTTGCAGCGCAGGAGCACTGAGGTATGCCGCTCAGCTGGCCGGTTGGACGGTGTTGCTGGTTTGAATGTGTTAGAATGCGCCCGGGCATCAAGCCAGGTGTGCAGGACATCTGTGTGCGTGTGTATCTGGTGCGGTGCTGCACTGGCGGTCATGTTGCTTTGTATCATGGTTTTGTCAGGGCATTTGGTGGTGCTGGTGTGACTTGCAGAGTGTGATGTGCTGTTGTGGACGCACCTGCGAGTAGTGCTGTGTCCCCTCACTTACCTCCGCCTGCTATTGCAGGTGGCAGCCTGGCCTGTTCAAGCAGATCATAGATAGTGTGACCAGCGGAACGTTGTGCTGCGGTCACACCTAGTCTTCTTCTAGTAATGTTTCAAAGCAGCATCAAGCAGCCGATGATTGGGGTGGGCCGATTTCTCAGCAACGCGTGCACATTCTCATTCCTGACTTCCGGCATTCTACGCATTTGTGCCAAGCATTTGAGCCTTGGCTGTACCCCCCAGCGGGGCTATTATAGATCATGATGCAGTTTTGCAACTGTTGCTCTGTGCGAGGTGTGCAGTGCTTCGCAAAAGGCCAGCCTGCGCCAGAAGTCTTTACTATTCTAGCCTGGGCCGCATGTGCGTTGTGCCACGTGCTTCAGCTTCACTTGACAGCATTTCTGCTGATGTGGAGTGCTGTGGAGTGCCTGTGTTGCATTTCTGGCCAGTACTAATAGCAGTAGCAGTTCCTTCAGTGGCTTGCTGACGCAATGTTTAGCTGGCGAGTGATACAACAGCTACTAGTAGAGGGAATTTTGCTGTTGCTGTCGTGAGTGCATTGCTGTCCCTACCCGTGTTGACATTTTAGCTACGTCACGATCCTGGATGGCCAGCCATATTATAACGTTGGACTGCCGTTTTGTTGCTTCCAGGGAGCCAGAACCACTGGCTAGCTGCATTGCATTGCCAATGGCATTGTTGGCGCGCCGCGAAAGGCGTTGTTTGGGTGGTGCCATGCTGGTCGCCAGATAGCACTAATGGCCTAGACTAGATCTAGAGGTCTGGTCACCAGGCTGAAAATAACTGTCATAATATGTTGGTACGAAGGTGCATTGTCTGTAACAAGCTGCATTGTTTGACGGTGTGAGCATGTCTCGCTGCCAACCGTTGGCAGAGTCTGCGGGCTCAGCCCTGTCACAGGCACACAGTACTACTGCCCGGCACACAGTTCACTCGTTCAGGTCACAGTACTTCTACCATCTCGTGATGTCCGATACATTGGGCCATGCTCGAAGCAGAGCGACGCAGCCGTATGTCATCTGCACACTGTTTGCACATCATGCAAAAGTTTTGCACTGTGACAGCGCTGCAGTCATATGTCAACATGGTACTAGAGCCCTCTACTGGTTATGATTTTGATGAATGTCCAGTACTGCAGTTCTGATGCGTCTGTAACTCCTGCTAGGTATTTGATAAACCAAGATAAAGCATATTGCGTGGCGTTAAAGGAGGTGGTTGACCTCCTACCACCGAACTGGCGACCATCAGGTCGTTCGCTCACAGAACATGATATTGTGCCCAAAGCAACCGATAAGTGTGTGTAAATGATGCTTTTGTGGGTGAATCGTCTTTCTGCGTCTCATCCTGTTGCATGGCGTTAAAGCAGGTGGTTACCGAACTGGTCTACTGTCGATTACCCCAATGTGAAATTGTATAATGCGCACAACAGCATTGATGCAGTTGCGGGACAATTGCAATTGTGTAAATAAGTCACTTACGCATCTAATGCAATTGCGCAGAGGGTCCTAGAGGCTTTCTGTGCGACTGTCCCTAAAGTGCACTTTACCCATGAGAAGCGTACTACACAACAGGTTCAACCATAATGTCAAACATGCGGCACTTCATATCATATTGTGTGATGCGTCGTTTACGAAAACGGCCCAAGAGAACATGCATGGCCTTCAAGCCAGACGCCGCCAGTGCGTCAACTGCCGGCTGCAGACCCTTGGCACTATGGTCAGCGGGGATGCAGAATCTGCAGAGGTGCTGCAGAGTCACTGCAGAATGTGCAGAGCTGCTGCAGAGTCCACTCGCCAGTCCAGTCTGCACGTTCTGTATTCGGGTACTGCTGCACTGGCAATAACAACACGCGCATTCGTTGTATTTGGTCACTATAGGGTAAAACCATAGTATTTCATGTCCCGTGACAACACCCAATACAAACGAAACTGCCCAGGCGACGTTGACGACCACAGCGTAAACCTGTTGCTGTACGGTTCAGTGGTTGCTGGAAGCACACTTTGCCTAGTGCGGTTGTGATTACAACGCAATACATATTGGACACCTATTCGCCCCAGCAAGTCCACAAAGCACCCTCGCAACTTGTGGTTGCAAACCCTACCAGCCAGCTTGGCGCTGCTGTTGTTGCATGCATGCAGTGCGCTCTCAGAGCAGGCTGCTGGCCAAGGCTGCATGAACAACCTGCCTCACTTTGCACTTCTTGCATTGCACCCATGAGCATTCCAATCTCACAACATGCTGAACACTTGGATGAACACCATGGTCTCATGCAGCACCACACCCAAATACGTGTACTGGCTTTGAATGCTGAGCGGTTGACTTGCATATGTGAATGCAAGCGAGCGCGGCCGCGGCACACGCTGGCCACGGAACACAACAAGACACGTCTTGCTGGGGTGCATGTTGACCTCCATACCAGTTATCTCACAGAACAACTGCAAGCACTCTAGCAAGGACTGCACATCTGTGGGAGACTCCGAAATAAGACACCCGTCATCAGCATACAACAGATCAGGCACATGAAGAGAGCCAACCTGAGGCCCAAGAGGGGTGACACCCGCCCCCCGGCTAGGCTTGCCTCTTATGGTTATCAATTCATGTAGCATCTCAATGAACAACCCAAACAGCAACGGGCTGAGCTCGCTGCCTTGCTTGGTGCCTGTAACAGAAGCTGTTACTATCCATGTAGTGGATGATTAGACAATACTCTTGTGACTCACACCTACGTGTGCGGCACGCGGCAGTCAAAGTGACATGTACCGCCTTGTTAGAACTACGCACGCCTTGCAACGTAGGCGGCCTATATCAGCTATCGCTGGGCCTCAGACTTATCATTGGTTTACTACCTATCTTCCCACATGCTGCCTAGTAGGGGTGTAAGGGTCTGGGTGGTCTACCTTACACCAGTAGAGAGAATAATAGTCGTTCAATTTCCGCCTCCCCAGAGGGTGAGGCGCGGTGCCGATGCCGAAAGGTAGGGCTTATCAGAATGATTATTATTATTATTACCTATCTTCCCAAAACGCTTCCACTACGCCCATTATACTCAGTCCTGCTACATTTGGTAGCTGAGACGTGTTTGACGTGACCTTGTGGTCTTTGCACTCTTACAGTTTATCCACTAGATATCAATATATTACTTGAGCGATTTGATACAATGGCTTTGGAGGACGGTGAA